>JAVTVY010034724.1:0-145237 GCA_036873755.1 Hanleya hanleyi | reverse complement strand
TTTTCCCATTTTGCTATATAATACTAAACACATATAGTGCTTGTTAAATATGTAATAAAAACAGGGGGACACCATACTTTCTTAGAAAATATTAGAGGTATAACAGATAAACGGAGCCTTTTCAGTCCTATTTCCAGGAGGGGGTGGGGGTGGGGAATCGGGGTGGGTGTGGAGAATATTATTGAAGATCAATTTATTACCCATTCAGAAGTTTTGTTTTAGTTGAAACTGAGTAAGAGTGAATTTGGGGGGTATTCCGGGGGAATAATTTTTAATCTATGGAGCACTTTGCACCCTTCAACCGTTGAATTTAAAATGCCAATTTTTTTGTCCATCCCATCACACTATCGAACCACCAGTAAACCGCATAAATGGTTGTGTTGTGTCTTTTGTTGATTTTTATTCCATTTTGATATGTCTGGGTACTTTTGTTAGAAAATTCAGCTTGTTTTGAAAAATTTCACAAATGACCATGTTGTAGCCCCATAAGAGCTGGGAAATGAACGTCCTCTACTCCCTTAAGAGAGCCCACGGCACTGTCTCAATGCATTTGCCTGGGCTACTAGGGCAGCTGTATTGTTAGGGTTAAAGTTAAACCCTTGTGCTGTCAACTCTGGATAAACACAGAGCTACACTGTCATGTTCCCAGCGTCGACTCCGGACATATACGTTCCGAGAAACCATCAGACGTTTGATCGTCCTTCGAAACAATTTGGAGCCACGTGTGGAAAAATCAAACCACACGCAGCTCACTCAAACTAAAACGTATTATTTCATTAAATATTTCACGTGAGTTCAGTGTTTATTACTAAAACAGATCTATGCTTAATTATTTGAAGATTTGTCTAAAACAGAGAATCAGTTATTCAAAAAAGTTTGTTGAAATGCATAAAAACGCACCTTGTTTACAACCTTCTAAAACGAAATCCAGGAAAACACTCTCCACCATCAAGATATCAAATTGAAGGGCAACAATGGTCATGTGTTTCGACTCTTTCATTCGTTCGCGAAAATTCTGATCACTTGACGTAACCCGACTTCCTGATTGGTCAAACTGCTCATTAACATAAACGCATGCACCATGGCAGAATTCGACAGTCAGAATGACGTTTGGTTTCGGTGGGCGAAGCCACATGTTACGTAAACAACAGGAATTTTAGCGATTGATGTGGAATGTTTAATAAATTTTCAATATTCGTTATGCTACGAGCAATCAGGAATACATATTGTGACATCTATAAGAATTAGACAAGTTATGTAGTCGAGATGAAGCAAAACAGACCGTCCATCGGTGGTATTCTGAACGTGATAAAATTCCTTATGTGAGTTTTACGGTAAACTATTTTTGCCGAATTGCGATTCCTAAATATTTCTAAAGCTGTAAAATGCCAAATATGTTTTGAATGTATGTTCAGTGTTTCAAATTGATGTATCGTGCATCAAATACCATCCATTATTTCAATTTATTTATCAATTCCAACTACTAAACAGTCACCATTTTTGAGCCCATTTTGAACAGTTCAACTCTGCTTGACAGCCTGGCACTCAGACTTCGACCAGCGTATAAGTGTCTGACAGCACTAGGGTTAAAAGATTAACTTGAATTGGGAATTCAATCACAGCAAGTGCATTTTCTCAAGTTTAACATGGATACTGGAATGGTAAATGCAATTTTAACATGGTTACTGAAGTGGTAAAGACACTTTTTTAACGTGGATACTGGAGCGGTAAAGACATCTTTAACATGGATACTGGAGTGTTAAAGACAATTTTAACATGGATACTGGAGTGGTAAATGTAATTTTAACATGGATAGTGGAGTGGCAAAAACAATTTTAACATGGATACTGGAACGGTAAATGCAATTTTAACATGGTTACTGAAGTGGTAAAGACACTTTTTTAACGTGGATACTGGAGCGGTAAAGACACCTTTAACATGGGTACTGGACTGTTAAAGACAATTTTAACATGGATACTGGAGTGGTAAATGCAATTTTAACATGGATAGTGGAGTGGCAAAAACAATTTTAACATGGATACTGGAGTGGTAAAGACAATTTTAATATGGATACTAGAGTGGTAAAGACAATTTTAACATGGATACTAGAGTGGTAAAGACAATTTTAACATGGATATTGGAGTGTTAAAGACAATTTTAACATGGATACTGGAGTGGTAAATGCAATTTTAACATTGATACTGGAGTGGCAAAAACAATTTTAACATGGATACTGGAGTGGTAAAGACAATTTTAACATGGATACTAGAGTGGTAAAGACAATTTTAACATGGATACTAGAGTGGTAAAGACAATTTTAACATGGATACCGGAGTGGGATAGATACTAGAGCTACACATGTACATGTAACCAACAAATTCATAAATATAAACTATGGTTTTCATGGTAATAGTTAAGTAGATTTTTCAACACTCAATATTATTATATTATGATCATAATCTTTCGTACATATTCGTAGCCCAGACTTGCATCACCCATTCCAGTATAAACATGGCAAAATTGTTGGCCCAGTGACATCCTTATACATTGTTTAATACTTACTACAAATCCAGATATTTTGGAAAACATTACGTCAAATCAGTCATAGGCAAATCTCACACTTGAGTTGGACATTGTTACAAATGGCAGAATGGCAATTCCTGATCCAAGATACATGTACGTGTAGACGCAATTGAAACATGGAATTCCACATCAATCAATTCGCAGACTTCATCAACAGCTTGGGATTGAACGGATTTGTATTAAGATCAATTTGAATATGGTAATGAACCAATCTCCTTATTTGAGCAGGTGTGCTGTGATGAATGACTGTTTTAGTAGAATTCACTGACCAATTTAAAGCTTTTGGTCTCCAAGGTTCCATGTTGGCGGATACAGAATCTTTGTCATGTCCCAATAAATGCCTTCTATTTATTTTAATTCGGCCTGATCTGTCTTCATAATGCCCCTGACGACAAACTTGGGTTGCATAGCCTTGAGTCAACTGATTATGTCTAGGTCAGGCCTCGAAATAAGACAGCACGGGGTGATCAACAAATTGATCCCCTGATTTTTGATCCAGGTGATCGATTTTTTGATCTCCTAGTAGATCGACAAGGTAACCAATCGATCACCTGAATCGATCACCTAAAACTAGAGATTACATGACGACATGACTAGCCCCCAACCCGTTTTTGTCAAAGTTTTTTTTTGCATAGTTAATAAATAAAATAATTGTTACTACAAGAGAAATAACCAGAAACCTAAAACTGTCAACAATAAAACTTCGTCGTGTCAAATCCCGACGATTGTGTATCGACCAGTCGCTAGATAGCCCATCTATTTCTGGTTCAAATTGAGCATCACTTTCTTTCTGGAATATCTGTAGAATCTTAATTACGTGTTAATGTTGGAATTTATTCGTATAAAATTCTGCATAAATGAAGAGGACGATCGGTCCCAAAGTTATCAAAATGGGCGACTTATTTGCACTGCGTAACACCGGCCTACGGCGATTGGTTGGACTCGGCAGAAACAAGCTCAGCGATTAGCCAGTTAATCCGGCTGACCAATCACAAAGCGTGTTCTTCAAAACCTTCGGGAAACACCTGCTGTGTAAATGGCGGGATATGACAGAGTATATCAGTCGGTATTTCACTCCGTGAATGTGGACCATTTTACAAGCTTTTGTGATTGAAATTTCTTCGCTATTATGATTGTAGACAATAACAATGCTTTTAAATTTAACCGAACCATGTTGTTCACGATAAACTTTTTTACCGATCACCCGACATAACCGGGGAGATCAAATTATCGTTCTGCTGAAATCTCGTTGAGGCGATCGAGGGGTGATCGATCGGTTCGATCGCCTACTATATCGAGGCCTGCTAGGTGCAATAAATCCTACCCCTGATCTGAATTTAAGGAAAGAGTTTCCTGGTAAACAACTTTATCACTGCCAGAGGACAGCTGTTTTCATCCCACTTATGCAATTCAGGGGGGTATTTTCTGGTAACATTCAGCTGCAAGGTGATTTATTTGATCTTTATCCTTTTCTTACTTTGACCACTCTCTGACACATGGCCTGGCCATGTTAATGTGATAACTATGTAAATTAATACGAAGCTGCGCATCTGAAAACCCCTCGGCTCTGGGTACATTCATAATGTATTCAATTTGAACCAAGATGTCTGATTGTCAGGAACACCAAGCAGTCAAATCACAAATATACAGATTATCAAAAATTTTGCAATTACAAATGACCCCTAAGGTTTCCGTCCAATCAGAGAAACGGGTATTCATTACATAAGTTTCTTGATGCATCAATGATGTATACCAAATTTTACATCGAGCATTTGAACGGTATCAGAGATAGAGATCATTAATGATTTTGCATAAATTAAAGATGGCTGCCCATCCTTCCCGCCACTCAGAGGAACTTATGTGGTTATTCATCGAAAGTCTCTTGATACATTGATGCTGTATACCAAGTTTCGTATAGAACACTGAAATGGTATCAGAGATATATATCATTAAAGTTTTTGTATAAAGATGGCCGCCAAGGTTTTCAGTCAATCAGGTCCCGATTCAAAGTATCTGGATGTATCGATGATGTATACCAACTTTCATATAAAACAATTGAATGGTAACAGAGATATGTATCATTATCGATTTCGCATAAATTAAAGATGGCCTTCAGGATTTCCAGCTAATCAGAAAAGCTGGTTTGGTAATTCATTGAAAGTTGCTTGATGTATCAATGATGTATACCAACTTTCGTATTGAACAAGTTGAATGGTTTCCGAGATATGGATCATTCTCCATTTTGCATAAAATTAAAGATGGCCGCCAAGGTTTCCACCCAATCAGGTCCCAATTCAATAGGCTTCTGGTCCTTGGCTAGGTAAATAAGCATACCAAATTTGGAATTCTTCAGTGGAACAGTTTCCCGGCTATCTCGCTCACGTACGGACATATGGACGTACAGACTTACAAGACGACGACAATACCCCATGGCCAAATTGGCCGAGGGGTAAAAACAATTAGTTATGCTAATACAGAATGTTATAATAGATCCGGTTACTGGTCAAGTGATGGGAATAGGTCAACAGCCCACCGATCATAGTCTACAGACATAAAAAAAAAAAACATGTGAAAGTGTGATTTACATGCAGGACTGAACCACCATACAGTAAAGTCATTTTGGACATGATGCTTTATGAGTGTCACTCAAATAGACACAACATAAATCAATATGTTGAAAAGATTGTTCCCGGTGTCGAGCAGAACAGTTCACGAACATGATGAAGTGAAGCCCTCCCTCAGATACTGGCTTCAATATAGACATGAGATAGAGTTAAACTGCCTAAGACAACTCCAGCTCGACAGGACGTCCACTGAGGAAGTAACTACCTTTGATACGTAGAAATAACTTACAATATTACATTAAAATACATGTAGTGTTTAACATAAACAATTTCAAATTGTTGAAAAGAGTTTTCATTGAGAAAAATGTTATCAGGAGTCGATGGGCTTCAACAAACACCCACACAATGTGGTGTGATGGGAAAGCTGCAACCACATATGAGGATATTATGATGGACAAAGCCGACATTGGTAATCATAGTTTGGACCTTGTGACCTTGGTTTGTGACCTTCAATAAAAATCAATTAGTTACAGTGAGTTTGAAATTTGATCATAATCCACATCCTTGAACTGGAGTTATGACAGTAAAATAATTTTCCACTTTTTCCCGCATTTTCTGGCCAAGGTGATGTTTGTATCAAAATAAATAGGGTTATTCTATATGTCCCATGTGCAAGTTAGGCATACAGTTTTGAACCAATTTAGGACTGGTACAGGAAATTTTTCATTTTTACACGTTCTCTGGTTTGAGTGAAATTAACCTTTTGACCTTAACATAAAATAAGGTTCTTCTTTGCCCCTTGGGCCCTATATACTCAATGCTTCATAGCAATTCATAAACTGGAACTGGAGATTTTCCTTTTTTCTCCAAATTTTCTAGCCCAAGTAACCTTGACCTTTGATCTTTGATCTTTGACCCAGTGACCTCAAAATCAATGGGCTGAGAGCTATTTCTCAATTATACCTTTAGTTGAAATTTGGAGTGAATTGAATCAGTAGTTTTCCAATTATTTTGTTAACGGAAAAATGTAATTCAAACGCACACACAAAGACAGGAATTCTATATTCCTGACTTGGGTCTGACATCAGACAGATAGGGTTAAGAAGTGAGATAAGACATGGTCAGACAGGAACCATTCTTCTGGCATCAGGTTGTGTACCTCCTAATGTCAGATACACCCTCTCATCAAACTGAGGCCATAAATGTTGTGTGCACCTAATGTAATTGAGTGGGCTGACGATACCACAGCTAATCACAACGTTGTAACATATGCTCTTCCAAAACAGCTGAGTGCATATACTTCTGCATTATCTGTCACTCGCATATATATAGATAAATGCTTTCTGTGTCAATCATAATCTATAGAAACTGAATGTGTATGCAATGCCAGGCTTTGATGCCAGAACGTCAATGGGAGGTTACAGTCCTGTCAGTGGAAGAAAGACTGCATCAGGAACCCACATGTGTACACCTCTTGGAACACAATCAGATACATATGTACTGAGAGATTCATTTCTATGATAAAGATTTGTTTGAAAAACAAAGAACGAAAAATTGATAGATATAGTCAGGTTTTATTATAGTTGTAAATCTAAATAGATGCTTTCACTACTGAGCTGTGGCAGTTGCAATAAAATTCTGAGCAAGAAATTGCTGACCGACAAGATAAAGGGCTATAATTCTGGCAAGAATCACTGAAACGGGTAATTAATACCCGGATGGTGCACATATACACATAAGTTTCGAAGTTGCTGATCAAATAGTAACCGTGATATGGAGCGGATAAGAAATTGTTGATGGGCAGGATAAGACCTTATATATCTCTGTGGAAAATCATTGAAATGAGTAAAAAAATCGACCATAGAGGTCCATGTCCCCCGCTAGCAGCACCAGTTATGGTGGATTACATCCACCATAACTGGCGCTGCTGCTGCGGGGGCCATGGACCTCTATGGTCGATTTCATTTGGTCGATGAAATCTCATATCATTGATGAAGAGTATGATTTGAAAATGGAGATATCGCTGATGAGCTTAACATAATCTAATACTGCGGATGGCACCCAGATTGGATTATGCACATTCATAAAACATAATACCAACTGTCCTCTCACCAATGTCCATGCACTCCCCAGGCTTGAAGTAGATTGGTTGAATCGTTCTAGAGTTATTGTCCAGACAAGATCTAAATGCTGAAAATCTAAGATGACTGATGGTGGCCATCTTGGAAATACACAGGTAACTGTAAAGCAATGATAACTGTCCTCTCACCGATGTGAAGCCAAACTGCAAGTTTGAAGTCGATCAGTTGAATTATTCTAGATTTGTTGTCCAGACAAGATGCAACTGCTTAAAATGCAACATAATCCAATATCGCTGGTAGTTGGCAGCCAAATTGGATTATGCTCGTTCATGAAACACAATCCTAACCGGGATCTCATCAAGTCAAGGGACTTCCCAAGTTTGAAGTAGATCAGTTGAATCGTATCCCAGCTATTGTCCGGACAAGATCAAACTGCTTAAAATCCAATGAAATCCAGTATGGCTGATGGTGGCCATATTGGATTAAGCATGTCCTTGAAAAACCATCCTAATCCTCCTCTCAACAATGTCAAGGCACTCCCCAGGTATGAAGTAGATCGGTTGAATCGTTCTCGAGTTATTGTCCGGACAAGATCCAACTGCTTATAATCCAATATGGCTGACAGCGGCCATATTAGATTACGCACATTGCTGAAAAACAATCCCAACCGTCCTCTCACCATGTCAAGGCACTCCCCAAGTTTGAAGTAGATCAGTTGAATCGTACTCCAGTTATTGTCCGGACAAGATCAAACTGCTTAAAATCCAATGAAATCCAGTATGGCTGATGGTGGCCATATTGGATTAAGCACGTCCTTGAAAAACAATCCTAATCCTCCTCTCAACAATGTTAAGGCACTCCCCACATACCCATATTGGATTATGCACATTGGTGAAAAACAATCCCAACCGTCCTCTCACCGATGTCAAGGCACTCCCCAAGTTTGAAGTAGATCAGTTGAATCGTACTCCAGTTATTGTCCGGACAAGATCAAACTGCTTAAAATCCAATGAAATCCAGTATGGCTGATGGTGGCCATATTGGATTAAGCACGTCCTTGAAAAACAATCCTAATCCTCCTCTCAACAATGTTAAGGCACTCCCCACATATGAAGTAGATCAGTTGAATCGTTCTTGAGTTATTGTCCGGACAAGATCCAACTGCTTATAATGCAATATGGCTGACGGCGGCCATATTAGATTACGCACATTGCTGAAAAACAATCCCAACCGTCCTCTCATCAATGTCAAGGCACACCCCAAGTTTGAAGTTGATCGGTTAAATCGTTCACGAGTTATTGTCCGGACAAGAAAATCTAAAATCCAACTGCCTATAATCCAAAATGGCTGACGGCAGCCATATTGGATTATGCACATTGCTGAAAAACAATCCCAACCGTCCTCTCGCCAATGTCAAGGCACACCCCAAGTTTGAAGTTGATCGGTTTAATCGTTCACGAGTTATTGTCCGGACAAGAAAATCTTACGGAATTACGGAATTTCGGAATTACGGAATTACGGACACCGGTGTTTCTAATATCCCCCCCTACTAAGTAGCGGGGGACAAAAATAAACTTGACCATGCACATCTGAAGGTAATAAGCATGTTCCATGCATGCTTCAAAGTTGTCCAAGTAATAACCGAGGTATGGACCAGACAAGAAATTCTTGACAGACGGGATAACGGGCCATAAATCATTGAAACATGACAAAAACATGGCTGTGCACATCAGCAGATGCAGCGCCCTAAGCACATTGGCAGGGTGATAATCACATCGGCAGGTTACTAAACATCTTCCATGTAAGTTCTGAAGTTGTCCATCAAATAGTAACTGAGATATGGACTGAACAAGAAAGAAATCATTGATGGACGGATGGATGAACACAAGACCAGACGTACAGGCTGATTACAAGGCTATGCAGCCTGATGGGCTAAGAGTAGAAATCCATTGTCCAATATACATAAGGAGATGTGGTATGACACTACATGTATTATGAAATGTTTCTGCAAGTTTGCATCACTTCCATTCTAACTTCAAATTAAATACCAAATATGAGACTAATACGTCATGGAGAACAGATGATGTTATGGTGTTCAAAACAGCTTACTCAATGCCATATATATAAATATGTTTACATGGAGTATAGCTCAGATGTTTGTCTATTTCTTTAATCAATGAACCCATATCTGAGTCTAAACAGTATAACATTACTAACGTTTTTGGTTTTTTTCCTATATATTAATTTGAAAATGTTAATACTCATTTGTTTATGTCACTTCGCATATAGTGTTATTCGTGATCTGTAATTGGATTTCATGTCCGTTGAGCATTTGAATGAATAAATAAATAGTAGAAATGGAGATGCAATTTGATTATTCAGCACAGATTAACACAGCTCCAGATCTGCCATATCAAATCAAGTTCTGTGCAGCTACAGGCATAGCTGTACTAATCCATATTTGCTAATTAATAAAATAATAGACAGGCCATACACAACCAAGAATAATTTTAAATGAAATAAATTGTTATTTAATTATTTTAATTTGACAGCTGCTAATTTCAATAAAAAGATTCCAGATGGCCATAATTTGAATGGTTCATTGATATACATATGCATATTTCACTACTTTTGGAAGACTGAGTAAAGGTCGACTGATTTGTTGGTAACAAAGCTATTTAACCTGACAATTAAGATGATTAGGCCTATCATACTTGCAGATGTTAGCATATAAAGAACCTTAAAACTGCTTAGAAAAGGCATCAGACCACTAAAAAAAAATACTCCCGATCCATTGACCCCTTTGGCAATCTCCAGAGAAGTGAATTGTTTGAAATCGTTTTTCCTGTCTCAGTTGCGATGAATAAATAATGTGCAGTGGTAGTTTTTTGAAGTATGATGTGTGTTCGGTTTAGCTACAAGTTTGATGTTAACTCAGGGTTTAATAAGGTGTTGCTTAGAGTGATTATTTGGGTGTCTGTGCATCGCTTTTTCACAGCAGAGAAAAAGGCCAAAATTATGACGTCATTTGTAAGAGTGCGTTTAACTCAAAATCTAGATGGGCAACCCCCGCCAAGAAGTTTGTAAGGTTTCAGCACTTGAACTTTACTTCTTGCCAAAATATGGAAGTTTAGACTTAATTAGGCAATCGAGGAGATGCAATTACGTTAACATTGCCACCAATGTAAATCTCTATATCGCTCACTATGATATGCTATGGGGGCATGCTTCAAAGATATGCCTCGTGAATTTAATTATTCGAGAAATCGGGGATTCAGATAGCTGCCGGTTTCATGAAAAGCCAAAATTATCAGAAATAATGGTAAATTAGCCAAAAGGGGTCGTGTTCTTGAAGCCCCTACTCAGCCCCAAGTGAAGCGACTCTATTCATCACTGCTTTAATTAGTCATGTGATATTGAATAATGATGGGAGACTCCGCTATCAGTGGTGCAGCTGCTAGATGGAGGCTGAATTGCATGGTTTTAATGAGATAAACCTTAATTTTTTTATGTTTTGCATGGTCAGTGATTACCTTAAGTGTCTTTTTCTGTAATAACAAACTGCATGGCTTGAATAGACACATTCATTCTCGCCTGATGGCGAACAAAAATGACAGGGGTCACCCTTTATTAGTCTACTTGGTTCGGGAGATGGGGACAGATTTTATTGAATAATTGGAATATGCTTTTCTTGGTCTGCAACATTTTTCAATTTTATTTGACCAGAAATAGTTTTCCTGTAAAACAGTTCCAAATTTGACAGTTTCACGATTCTGTTTCTTGATAAAACCAAACATTAATCTTAAAAATCTCACAAAATGAGCGGATTCAGGGGGTACCACTGTGAAAAAACCCTGCAATAATTCACGAGAAAGTCCCCGAAGAAGTCTTAGCATTTGTTGAAATATGGGCAAATGTGTATCCTTGTAATGACTATTTGGGACCCTGGTGATGGTTGCTTGACTCATACATGATATCATTGCTGTACCCATGAACTTGCTTGAGGAAGTCAAAATGGGTTGTATTAGGTTGAGGTACAAGAATTCGAAACTTCATAATTCGTCAACCTCTCAGCGAATCTCACTGAAATTTCTCAAATTCTCTAGCAAGTCATGCCCATGCCTAGTATTGAGGTGATTGGGCTAAATTACCTACCCTAGTAGGCATCAGACCACTGGAAAAAATAGTCCCGAACCTCTGCCAGAAAAAGTCAATTGTTTTAAAAAAAAATTCCTGTCTCAGTTGTGATGAATAATTGAAGTGCAGCGGTAGTTGTTTGGAGTATGATGTGTGTTCGGTTTAGCTATAAGTTTGATTTTAACTCAGGGTCTAATAGGGTGTTGCTCAGAGGGAATATTTGGGTGTCTATGCACGCTTTCATAAGCAGAGAAAGAGCCCAAAATTATGACACCATTTGTAGGAGCGAATATAACTCAAAATCTAGATGGGCAACCCCCCACCAAGAAGTTTGAAAGGTTGTAACACTTGAATTAAAGTACTTCTTTCCATATGGAAGTCTAGACTTAATTAGGGAATCGATGAGATGCAATTACGTTAACATCGTCATCAATGTATACCTTTTAGTGGTCTAAACCCAAAAGTGGTCTCCACTGATTGTGACAAAAATGGGAGTAGTCTCCCTTTATTGTGATATATAAGTAAAAGTGGTCCCCCTTGAATGTGGCTGCTCAGCACAGTTCACAAGTTGGATAGTACTTTCAAATTAGAAACATATTGAAAACACAGCATATTTTTCTAAAATGCAGATGTGCCTTTGAAATAATACTTGACAAACAGAGAGGCATGCAGGTATACATTCATCTCACAGTAAAACCAAAAGTAGATATTTTATCAATGTTGCAGCATTTCGTGTTTGTAAAACACAGATGCCTCATATCCACTAAAACCTTCTTACACCGGAAATAGGAAAGTTTGGAAGTATGCAAAAGCTTCATACATCAACCTAAAAATCTGACCATGTTTATATCTGCAGGTGGATATACAGAGATGTGAATAATTACATTGGTCTACTTGCAGTAGGTTTTGTTGAAATCTGACTAACAAGGTTTTCATCAAGTTTTCAAAGTCAAAAGAAATAAGTTTCTAAAATTCAAAGACCCACTGTAAGGGTCTAAAATCAGATTAAGTCATCTACAGGTGGATAAATTCAAATTCAGGTTATTTTCACACACCCTATTGCAGGCAGTGGAATACAGAATAAAACACATATAATTAAATGTCAATAAAAATTATCAACCAACATCGCGTACCTCTTGGATATGAGTGTTTGTGGCACTCTCATTGTTGGAATGGAATAGATTATAAATAAGAGAACATATTAGCACAAACAGAAAGATTATTATAAATGGGTGGAAATGTCATCGCTGCATGTTGAGTAAATCTTGTGTAATTCTGCTAACAATTGGGATGGATGGATGGACGGGACAACTCAAGATGCTACGCTGCATTCACATGGGGCATAATGATAAGAGTTGAAGTGTTTACCTTATCAGGTTTAGTTTTAGCCACCTGTCTCTCCAGTAGTAATCTCTCCTTGGCTGATTGTTTGATGATGTTCTCTAGTTCTTCCTTCTCCTGGTACATTTGGATGTTCTACAAACACAGGACACACATTGTACATCATATAGACCTTGTTAGCCTGCATGTACCCACAGGTCATACCCACTGATCTTGCTTATCAAACATGAGGCAGCACCTAAAAGGTGCAACAACCCCTCAGCCAGACAGTTTTAGTCAGTGTATATTGGTGCACAATGAATAGAAAATGCATATGTAAAAGCCTGAAAGATTTGGTAGAATGCAGAAGATGCTTTAGCAGTGGCTTGTAAAAGATTAAAATGTGATAAATTCAGTGTTGGATGTTGGATGAATTGGAGAGCTATAATAAATAATTTGACATATCACGTGCAAAAAATATGGCAGAAGAACAAAAATATTCTGAACAAAAACAAAAGGCTTCAAGCCATTCTTGCTTTGAACCCTAATAATAATCTGAACAATAATAAAAGTCTTCCGATTTTCAGTGGGAGCCAAGTAATATAGAGTTTTTCATAGGAATACGAAGCTGCGCATCTAAAAATCAAACATTTATAAACAATGTTTCTATTTGTTACCAAATCAAACCTGTTTCAATTCATGCCTATTAATCTCTGTCAGGAAGATGATACAACGTAGAAAACGGAAGTTAAAACTAAAAGTTAGCTCCCCTAGCGGAGAGTTGTCCGCCCCTAGGAGAGCTCTCCCATCCATTCCAGTGGCATTACTATAAAGGCTCTGCTCAAACCATTCTCGTCCTCTATTCTCATTGTAATTACCGAGACCTGTAGTGTTTAAGGCCGGCATGAGGGGACGGAGGGAGGGTCAATCAAATTGAAACAGGTTTGATTTGGTAACAAATAGAAACATTGTTTATAAATGTTTGATATTTGATTCCCAAATCTTAAACCTGTTTCAATTCATGCCACAGTACCAACATATGGAGGCGGGAATCTCGGCCTCGTGGTAACTCCATAGCAGACTAGTAATCGCTGGAACGACACAGACATGGGTATAAATCTGAGACATTATTACTTAACAAGTTAACCCTGGTCAGAGACGCATAGGGTAATTGAAGGAATTGATACAGTTCTACTTATCTTCTGATTGTCTCCATCCATGTAGCTGTGCTCGTGGTGTGGTACACAATTCCACCAAGTTGAAAGGATACCCGGGGCAACAAAGGCAGCAGAAGGTCCCCTTGGTAGGCACTGTATGTCTTAGGGGGGGGGTAAAAACGGCCACAAGCCATTGCATACAGGGAGATCCTTGGTCCGACCATAAGTTCGGTGAGAGCGTATAAACTAGCCGAAGCTTAGAGGGTAGCCAAGTCCACACCACTCTCAGTCCGCAAGCCTCTTGAGGTCAACTCACCATACTTGGAGTGATGAAAGATGCGTTGGAATTGACCGTGCTTGCTCTCTGGGTCCGGCTACACATCGTCAACTCCCTGTACTGTCATCACTACTGTTGACCCTAGGCCTGGAGCAGGTGTCTTTTGAGTTGAAGCGCAGAGGACCCAGCTGAGACATCTAGAAGGGAGTCAGTTTCTGAAGAACACAAGCAAATTTCAGTTAGGAGTAAACCCTATCCTGGTGTCAGGCCTTCATTGGTGATTATAGAATCCACGGCCGGTCAACTGACTTATTTCTACCTTCTGAGATGCCTTTTATCATATAATATATGTAATAATAACAATATGACTGAGATGAGATGAGATGAGATGATACAGCAAGATGGCTGTCTTGCCGCGATGGTGACAATTTTGCCGCCCCCCCCCCTCTTTTTCTGAAATTACTCACAACGTGCTGGGTAGCCACCATTGGCCCAAGCGTGGTCACACTATTGATTGCACTGTCATATCTCTCAGACAGAAATTAGTGAACGTGGAGTTAATTGTTCAGGCACAAGACAGGACAATGTCATGGAGGGGCCAGTTCTTCCATAAAGGCCATGACGCAGCGATGGCACGAATCACATTAGAAGAAGCAGAAGACAGTAGTGGGGACGTCAATGGTATATCTACCTTCTGCCAATTGATAAGACTATTTTATGGTCTTCTTCAACTACGCGGCTTTTTTAAATGTCAAGCCTTGCTGACAGGCGAAGGGACAGAATAACCGTAGCCGAGAGCCGCGAACGGAATCGGTACGAGTAAGATAGTGGCGGATGGCTCGAACAGGACATAGCAGAAGATCGTCCTCGAGACCATGTACAAAGTCTGACAACGCAGGAATGGAGTACGACGTTGAGCGCACGGACCTGAACGAACAGACTCATTTTTGGCGATAAATTCAGGAATGGGCCGAAAAGAAATGCAAGACCAATCCGCTGTCCAGGTCATAGAAGATCTTTCAAGAGCATGAAGTTCAGAACACTCTGGACGCCAAAGCAAACGCCGCCACGAAGGCCGTCTTATAAGACACAGCTTTTATAGACGCGGACTCTAAGGGTTCAAAAGGTGGTATAATCAGAGCACACAGAACCACACCGATATCCCATTTCGGTAACAGTTGGCGAGTACAACGCGACTGTAATGCGAAGGCGCGAATAAGCGCAGAGATATTATCGTTAAGGCTAAAGTCGGTACCAAAGGTAAGACGTAACACCCTAGCCCAGAGCAGATCGATAGCCTTCCATGGTGCTAATATGAGACTTGCTATCCTGGTGAAGGTGAAGGAGGAAGTCAATTACGAGGGAAATAGAGTCGGGAACGGTATCACGTCCTCGGCACCAGGACAAATAAATCCGCTGTAGAGACCGAACCCGAAAAACGAACGTAGTGAGTAAGGTCCTACATATAATAAACAACCTTACGGTTGATGACAGAACCATAATGTCAAAGTCTAACCATTGGTGTAACGGTCTATACAGGAATAAAGTACTTGATGGAGAAAGTCGGAAAAACTGTCCCCCAAGTACACCACGAAAACATTGTGTTGTTTAAGAACAATCCTAAGGTAAATGGATCTCAACATAATGTTTGTGTGTTAAAGTCAACATGGTTCTGTGTTAATACAACACTGTGCTGAATTCAATTAAAGGCGACTAGTCCGTCATTCACAATCCCGCCGTCGTCCTCAGAGAATATCCACGTCCATAATCCAAAGACCTATTCCATATAACAGTATTTGACCAAATACTGCTGATTCCAATACAATTTTGATATTCTGAACTCCAGACTGGAAACAACAAGGTCTGAACAGAACTCTCTTCGTAGAGTAACGACGAACCTAAGTAAATCACAATGTGAAAAACCCGAGAGGAATTGATACAAGTGGAAGGTTGACGCCAAACGAACGGACTTCCCCTCCCGCCGACGACCGACGATGGAGAATCAAAGGAAGTGCTGATGAATGGATATAAAATATGCATCCCGCAAATGAAGAAATGACGTGACAAACGGCGTTATGGCGTACCGGAAACGTCTAACCGATATAATAGAACGACGCACAGGTGTATGAGAGACACATGACGGCGTAATGAACATGTCGTCAAGGTGTAATAGGAAAGCGTAATGTAAAAAATGCGAGAAACGTTGTATATGATAAACAACGTAGTGATTTCCTCATTCACAACAACTTAATGTATATACATGCTCATAATGGAGCAGGATACAAACTTATAAAAGTACACGACGTAACAGAATGGCGTTGCAAACAGTAACCCCGAAGTCGATTGTAATAATTTTCCTTCTCTTTAAACGCAGTAGAGATGAACATATTAAATGTTTGTAGCGTTAATCACCAAATGTAAGCTCAATGAGATAAATGGGATTATGGATCTTTGTGTCAGTGAACATGAATAATGTGTCAGTGAACATGGTTACATTATGACCTCTCCCGATGTAATTTGTCTCTTGTACATGGAATTCAGTACTGGAGTTTTATATGGAGAGAATATTAAACATTTACAACAATGTTACTATTAATAACCAAATAGTCACACAACTGACATCCAGAACAAAGAATTTTTCCAGGTAACCAAGAAAGATCCTTAAAGAATTTTAAATTCCCGAAGAGAGGAAATACATTTAAAGTCTCTCGCCGGCAGGAAAATGAGGTTATTCAAAAATTTAGAATTTGAAATGACCTAGCACGAACAATTTGTCGAGAAGAAGAACAGTAAGAACATTACTAAAAAGCAGTTTGATGCTCTAGTAGACTGTACCGGTAATACATACTTGGTAGAAAGAAACCATAGAAGACTTCACGACTTACGTGTCATTAGGCTTGATCCTTGGCCGGCCAATACCTTCCCACTCACGCTAGTAATTTTAAATTTTCTCATAGGGAAGAAATTAAAATTAGTGCATAACTCCATCTGAATTATAAGCGTAATACAGTATACAGATGGGACCAACTTGGTGTGAAACAAAACAAATCACAATGTAATAATCAGACAATTGTGTTTCAAGAATATCACACTTTCACAATAAACAAGGGTGAATAGGTTTACTCACTCACGTAAACCAACACGTGATCTCATTGTTGTTCGACACACCCTTAATTACATAAAGAGATCAGTAAAGAAGCTCATTAAGATGCGACACAGGGTCGAAGTAAATAGGGTTGAGTTGTGGTTACGTAACACAAATGCAACAATCATGCTTCATATTCATGTCAGCATGAAAGGCATATAAAACCTCTGTAAGGTCTCTCTTGAACACAGGATATCAAAATCAACGTAATAATACTTGATATAACAAGAGATTACATTTTGGTAGGACCAAGGAACTGAATGTATGAAGGTGAACCTACCAAAACTGCAAGTCCGAACAGAAGTCAGGCTTCGAATTTGACGGCGGCAACGACGGCAATTGCCGTCGGTGCCCCATTAGTTTGCCCACATGCCCTACAAATTTCCACCAAGTACACGGCCACAACACGGCCGCCGTGAAGCCTCAAGTGGCCTACGTGACCTTAAGAATAAAACCAATCTTATTTCCATCATGTGTTCGCGTTTTCTCTCTCTTTATTCTTTGCTTTGGTAATTTCGTTGGAAAAGCAAAGTCATACGGTGATCGGTGGTTTCTTTTACAAATCAGCTTTCCCTCTTCCTGTTACCGTAAACAGCATCGTACAGTTTTACGACATCGGTAATTCGGGAGCCACCTGTTTTTGGTTCGATTACGCTTCAATGGATGGTTCCCGTTTGGCAATCCGGATTACTCTCCCCTTGGTCAGACTACAGAGGGCGGGTCGCTTAGTGCTGTCATTGGATTGAAAGTTAAAGTAAATAATGCGATCATGCCGTCACACGACGTGTTTCTGCGACCAAATCTCGGGAACTGGAGAAGGGGGCTTCAAACACGCGGAAGCTATACCTTCTTTCGTATTACTGGATAAGATCTTTTATAATTTGTATATTTACAGACAGCATGTGGATACCTTTTGAATGTTTTACAACAACAACAATAACAGACAGCTGTGAAAATATTGCGATATTATAGGCAGAGTTTGCAAAATATGTGTGAGTTTGCAAAATATGTGTGAGAATAGGATGGGGCCCATTAAATAATAACCCAGGCTTGGGGAAATTTCATTTTTATTTATTTCATTGCAATATCTTCCATAACACCTGCAAATAAAGTGACTGTAGTGCCCTAAGTATATTAACACATTTGGCCGTAATGCCTGGTCCATTGGCCTTGTTGCCCCCAAAATCTGGTCATTATCCAAGGCCAAAGTGGCCTTGCCCTATTTTCCCCCAAATTCAAAGCCTGAGAAGTAACAACAACAACATGAAAATTGACGGCTGCAAATAAAGTATCAGATCTCTCCGGCGGGAAGAAACGAAAAACCCCCGCCGATGAGGATACTATTTACAACCCTACTTGAGATATACACAAACTCAATGCATAAAATTCATGAATCAACGAAACAAAACCTGTTCGTTTATTGTAGAGATCACAATCGGCCTTCAAAGCTCAGCACTAAAAGGCAGACTTACAGAAATGCCGGGGACTAAGTACAAATCTGTCACAAATTGAGCAATAATAAACGAGGTCGCGAGAGCCCGTAAAAAACCCACAACAAACACAGCGGGTCGAACTCATTGTTCGTGTGGAGACGTGATATTGAATACACATTGTCTCCATCACGCAGGACTGTGTTATCAGATAAGCCCGAGATTCATATTGACTTTAGAAAATATCGTCGGGCAATAATTTCAAGATATAGGAACTTTGAAAAACTCCGACAAGAGCCAATTAATTTCGCGACGTACGTCCGAAGACAATAAACACATGGCAGATGGAAAAACAGACCATGTGAAGTCTAAAAATTTGCAGAAGACAGAAATGTGAAAGAAAACTATCCCCAAAATATTAATTTAATCACCATCGAACCATTGACAAAAATGACATAGGTGAGATAACATACGGCGAGGAAGCATTCTTTTGTCTGACATTTAATACGAGGAAGACCATTATTCGAAGCAGACAGCATATCCGGCACCAACGCTAAAAGCGCATCCAATTTCCGAAAAACCATCATTGACGTATGTTCCTAACTTTACACTGAAGAAAAGGAATCAACAGATGAACTCGACGAGACCGGAATGGGCGAACGAGTGATATAACTTCAGCGAGAGGTTGACAAATCGTGGACAACCGCATGATAAGAAACGGAGTCTGCGACTGACGAACGTGGTGACCTATATAAGAAGGCGAGACCGAAAGACGTGGCAAACGGCGTGGTGGTGTAGGAGAACATCGAGTCGAAGTACGAGAACGGCATACCGGAGAACGGGAAGGCCGAAAAATAGAACTAGAATTCCCGGTCTAATTCTCACCGATTTCGTAAGCAGTATGCACTATTTTAATTAGCAATAATCGCCGACAGATTGGATATTTAATGATGGAAACTGGTTGAAATATCAAACATTTATAAACAATGTTTCTATCTGTTACCAAATCAAACCTGTCTCAATTCATGCCAACTCAATCCTCTAAAATTGAAGTCCCGTAACATGTCATTTCCGCTATTATAGAATCGCTGATTCATCGATAGACGAAACCGCAAGACAGCAATTTTGACACTCAATGGTAGGTCCGAACGACCCACCATAAAACGAGAAACGGATTTAGAACTGCGTTATGATTTAACCCGCAAAGGAGAAACCGACACGACGACGTTTATTCCGTTTAGAGGTAACGGAGTGTGAAAACCAAAAGACAATGGAGAGGTCGAGATAATATGCGAACCCACTGCATTCTTTTGTCCGACGAGAACAATGGATTGCTCAGGCACGGCAGGTTTAGAGAAGTCTTTGTCGAAGTAGACAAAGGAACCGGTTTGGCTGCATACATAGCCAAACCCGTACATGTAGGTTGTCTAAAATCTGTGATTTATCTAGACGTAGAACCGTCCCGCTAGGCGGTATATTTACAGAGGCGGCCGAGTTCTGATTACTAAGACCATGGGAAACATTTAATCCAATTCCAACGATATCTTCGTTAGCTTTCATGTCATTTACAAGCAATTTCCAACAGGCGTCTGTCGACTTCCGAAAGGGACGGGTCGCCAGACGCCTGCAAAAGGTAAGCCCGTCTAGCCTGGGCGTAATTTCCCCACGCTAACGGGTCCCATAATACACATGTTTTTCTTGTAAAGAGTTGTGTTATCGGCGAAGTACTTGCGCCGATAACACAACTCTTTACAAGAAAAACAAACCGTGTGGGCGTCCAAACTGGACCAACATTTCACACACGAATTACATGCATTAGATATCGGAATCTCAGACATAACTAATGAAAGAATTTCCGACAATAATGAAAGAATTTCCGACAAGAAATAACACAAGTCAAAACCGATAAGGATACTGCGGGTCGTTACAACAACAACCCAGGTTGTATAAACACTTCCTTGATGTGTACTGGTCGAGGTACAACAGAGAATAGAGGACGAGAATGGTTTGAGCAGAGCCTTTATAGTAATGCCACTGGAATGGATGGGAGAGCTCTCCTAGGGGCGGACAACTCTCCGCTAGGGGAGCTAACTTTTAGTTTTAACTTCCGTTTTCTACGTTGTATCATCTTCCTAACGGAGATTAATAGGCATGAATTGAAACAGGTTTAAGATTTGGGAATCAAATCCCCTCGTCTCTGGGTGCCAGTCATTCACAATCTATTCGATTTGCACCATACTACTTAGAAAACATCAGGAACATCAAGCAGTCAAGTGACAAATATACAGATTATCAAAAAACTTAATGATTTTGCATAAATTAAAATGGTCGTCAAGATTTCCGACCAATCAGAGAAACCAGTAAGTTGTCATTCATCGTAAGTCTTTTGATGCAATGATGATGTATATCAAATTTTACATCGAGCACTTGAACGGTATCAGAGATAGAGATCATTAATGATTTTGCATAAATTAAAGATGGCTGCCTATCCTTCCCGTCATTCAGAGGAACTGATGTGGTTATTCATTGCGAGTCTCTTGATACATCAATGCTGTATACCAAGTTTCATATGGAACACTTAAATGGTATCAGAGATATACATCATTAAAAACTTTGCATAAATTAAAGATGGCCACCAAGATTTCCGCCCAATCAGAGAAACCAGTTCTGTCATTCATCATAAATCTCTTGCTGCATCGATGATGTTTACCAAATTTTACATCAAGCACTTGAACGGTATCAGAGATAGAGATGATCATTAATGATTTTACATAAATTAAAAATGGCCGGCCATCCTTCCCGCCTCTCAGACGAACTGATGTGGTTATTCACTGCAAGTCTCTTGATACATCGATGCTGTATACCAAGTTTCGTATAGAACACTTCAATGGTATCAGAGAAATACATCAATAAAGATTCTGCATAAATTAAAGATGGCCACCAAGGCTTTCACCCAATCAGGGAACCTGGTTTGGTCATTCCTTTAAAGTTTCTTGATGTATCGATAATCTATACTATACCTAGATACATGTACCCAAGATTCATGGTTTCGCATAAATTAAAGATGGCCGCCAAAGCTTCCACCCAATCGGGTCCAGATTCAATAGGGTTCTGGATGAGCATATGGATGTGCACGGCAAGTTTGGTGTGCCTAGGGTAAGTCGTTCTAAAGATATCTTGGTAACGAGAAAGCTGTGACGGTTCGCATAAATTAAAGATGGCCGCCAAAGTTTCTAACCAATCGAGTCCAGATTCAATAGGCTTGTGGTTGACCACTCAACAATTCTGTATACCAAATTTGAAGTCTCTAGAAACAACGGTTTGGCTTCTAGACCGGTCACAAGAATTGTTGACGAATTTTCCGTGACGTTGCCATGGAAACCGCAAAATTCATCACAAATTACCCAAATTCGATAGGCTTGTGGCTGACCACCCAACAATCCTGTATACCAAATTTGAAGTCTCTAGAAGCTTCTAGACCGGTCACAAGAATTGTTGACGACTGACGACCAGACGACCAGACGACCGGACGGCCGGACTTACATGCCAACGACAAGATCCCACAGCCTAATAGGCTGAGGGGTAAAAACCATTTCATTAACATCAATGAGCCAATGGTACAAAGGAAATCCTCAAACAATTCAATCACAGAATGATATTTACATAGAACAGGATGTTGACAAAGTCATGAAGGAAATTGGAATGGAATGACCAATTGAAATTTATGGGGGTTGAATTTTTATAGGGTGATGGAATTATTAAACGATTTACCATATACACACAAATCCTTCACCATGTTCATGGATGGTACCATACAGGACAATTCCTCCATGGATGGTACCATACAGGACAATTCCTTCATGGATGGTACCATACAGGACAATTCCTTCATGGATGGTACCATACAGAACAATTCCTTCATGGATGGTACCATACAGGGCAATTCCTTCATGGATGGTACCATACAGGACAATTCCTTCATGGATGGTACCATACAGGACAATTCCCTCACGGATGGTACCATACAGGACAATTCCTTCATGGATGGTACCATACAGGGCAATTCCTTCACGGATGATACCATACAGGGCAATTCCTTCACAGATGGTACCATACAGGGCAATTCCTTCATGGATGATACCATACAGGACAATTCTTTCAGGGATGGTACCATACAGAACAATTCAAATGAATTAGCAAATCAGAAGCTGTGTCCCTTATCTCACTCTTACACCAAGCAGGGCTTGCTTTTCTACGGGAATCCGATTCCCATCAGCATTCCGCAAAATAATTCATGGAAATTCAACAGATTCCTGTAAAGTTTCAGCAATCTGTATACAGTACACCCAAGAATTAAACTGGTCAAATTCGCGAAGGATATCCGAAAAATGTCGCGAACCGTTCGCGAACGTTTCGCGAACGATTCGCCAGTACCTCTCGCCATACCTTTCGCGAGAAAATGTCAGAATTGAACCTTTCGCGAAAGGAATACACGAACGATGTTTGAGGAAATACATGTCGTAAAATGTTTATATTCTTGTCTGTCAACTATTTATTTTTCATTTGCTCGTGTGTTTTGTTTTTAATGGCATTAATTAGGTCCATATACCTTATTTTGCGAATGAATTGCAACTATAAAATCACGACAACGTAGCCTAGGCCTACCGGTTTTCTTCATCAGTCCATGAGCAAACCGTGATTCACCCAAAATCGAGATCGTAAAATCGGGAGCTGTATCACCGTATTCATCTAGTCAAAAAGTCGCATAATCTGCCCCTTATTTGAGTTCATTGTGCTGTATGGCTTGTTTTTGTAACTGAAATCTTTCACATCCAAATGAACTTCGCAGTGCATGAAGTCCGATCTAAAACATGGCGTCAGCCAGCCGTTCATAAGAGGCGTGTCCAGTTGCTATGAAGAGGGGAAACAACTCTGACCAGACATTAAAAAATGTTATTGCTTCATTGGCGAAACAGGGGTTATTCTTGACAAAAAAATTCATCTACTCAGTTTCCAAATTCAACAGAACTAACTCAGTTTTTTCAGCATGCCCGAATGTCTGCAAAAAGTCATTTTTTGAAAGTTTTCATCTTATGAATTAACATGAAGCTGCGCTATCCAAACCCCTCGGCTCTGAACCCCAGCTATTATAATAAGGGTGTCTCTACCAATTGATTGGCTTGTGGGAAGAAATATTTACCCATGGTATTGTAAGAGTACTTTCCTTGAAAAACAAAAGGTTTCCTCCCTTTAAATTAATTTGTTTCTTGAATAAATTGAAAGAGCTGTATCGATGTCTCACCAAAACAACAGTACACATGGCTAGATAAATACAGTACATGTATACTAAATGGCACATGTATGTCATTTTCAAAACAGATTTGCAAGCATTCTTTGCATTGTCTAAGAGAATAAATGAATAAATCAGTCATCCAATCAATAAATAAATGTGATAGTATACTAACATGATAATAGAAATAATATGCAAGCTTAAATTAACATAGGAATTAGTGGATTCTGTTAGACAAGGGGCATAACTCTGCAAAATACTTTCTGACACGACTCATTTTCGATAGGCATCTAGTTCAGGTCAAGAGAAACAACTGTATCACGTTAGGATGTTGTATATGGAACGGTTCTGAAATTATCACAACAAATCATAAATGGATTTTTATTTGTAAAAAGGGGCATAACTCTGCAAAATATTGTCCGAGATGACTCATTTTCGATAAGCTTCTGATTTACGTGAAGATAAATAGATGTAACAAGTTTGGTTGCCATGCATGAAACGGTTCTGTAGATATCGCGGTAACGGATTTTATTAGACAAGGGGCATAACTCTGCAAAATACTTTCTGACACGACTCATTTTCGATAGGCATCTAGTTCAGGTCAAGAGAAACAACTGTATCACGTTAGGATGTTGTATATGGAGCGGTTCTGAAATTATCACAATAACAAATCATAAATGGATTTTTATTTGTAAAAAGGGGCATAACTCTGCAAAATATTGTCCGAGATGGCTCATTTTCGATAGGCTTCTGATTTACGTGAAGATAAATAGATGTAACAAGTTTGGTTGCCATGCATGAAACGGTTCTGTAGATATCGCGGTAACGGATTTTATTAGACAAGGGGCATAACTCTGCAAAATACTTTCCGACACGACTCATTTTTGATAGGCACCTAGTTCAGGTCAAGAGAAACAACTGTATCACGTTAGGCTGTTGTATATGGAACGGTTCTGAAATTATCACAATAACAAATCATAAATGGATTTTTATTTGTAAAAAGGGGCATAACTCTGCAAAATATTGTCCGAGTTGACTCATTTTCGATAGGCTTCTGATTTACGTGAAGATAAATAGATGTAACAAGTTTGGTTGCCATGCATGAAACGGTTCTGTAGATATCGCGGTAACGGACGGACGGACGTACGGACGTACAGACGTACGGACGTACAGACGTACGGACGTACGGACAGCCGTACATGATGACGACAATACCCCTAGGCCAAATTTGGCCGAGGGGTAAAAAACTCATTTTTTTTTAAAGTTTTCATCACATGAAGAATAAACACTCATTATTTTTAAGTTTTCATCTTTAACGGGATGCATTTATATTGCAGTGGCAGAGAGCGGCATTTTGTTCCAAGATAATGATTCAAATCAACGAGATATGATATAATTCTAGAGGAAAATTGGTGTGATGAATAAGGAGTGGTTTAGGCATATTTTTTCTTTTTTTTTCTAAGACTTGAATTTGAAATTCCCCCGACACAATTTGAAATGAAAGTGTTAAATTTTCCTTGAATTGCATTTTATTGCAGAAAATGTATCCTACGAGAATGAAATTTGCAATTTCCGAAAACGTTGTACATGCAAGGAAACCAAACGGCTGTAAATTCAAGACGGCCATAATAAATACCAAGCTCAACCGTAGACCAGTCAATGCTCTAGACAACCCGATCATGATTGATTGCAGCTCTCGTCTTGCACACGTGAAACTTTTTTATTCAGACAATTTGTACGTTTGGTTTTGATGTATTGTCAATCCTTGGTATAGGTGGACATTTCACCTTTTATTTCGTGTTGAAACGAAACAGTATGGGATGTCGACGAAAAATGATGACGGCTGACTGCTGGCACACGTCTCTCTGCTGCGCAGTTCTGTCGGGCGTTGTAGCTGTCATCCCTCGTGGTCGTTTGGAAACTTCCACCCCGTGACCCGTTCGTATTAATCGCAAACCCATACTTTCTAGCATAAAGAAATGCATTGCATGGTTCCCGACGAATCGAATTGGAAGCGTTCACTAAAACTAGGGAAGTAAGGCACAAAACTTTTAGCTGTGCCGTATTCGATACGCACATGGCCTTTTCAACAACAACAACGAAGACAACGTGAGTGGAGATTTTCTTTTGCTTCGTACACTGTATTTTCTGCCTATTTCGTTCGTGAAACTCAATTTTGTTGCAGGAAATTCTAGCTGGGTGAAATGGAAAATAGTGGTCCTAAAACATACCCCGCATAAGAAGATCCAACACTCCCGCATTTGTTGTCATCTTGTCTTGTCAAATACGGATCGCTTTACGTCAGTTACGATCGTGACCTATCTTTCGCGAAAGGTATTTACCTTTCGCGAAAGCTTTGAAATAAATATGAAATCATTGTAAGTTATTATCAACCTTTCGCACATGCTTTCGCGAACGTTTCGCGAATGTTTCGCGAAAGATGAACCCAACGTTTCGCGAGCAGTGACCAGTTTAATTCTTGGGTGTACTGTACATATCGTAGCTTTGGATTCCTGTGGATTCCCACAGAGTTAGATTGCGAGAATCCGTACATTTCGACGAAGAGCAAGGCCTGCCAAGCAAGCTCAGAAATCTCTCTTCTTCAAATATTGGCAAACAATGCAGTAGGCCCCCTAGTCTTATTTATATCCTAAATTAAATTACGATGCATCACACTGAACAGAGTTGAAGAAATTCAAAAGTCTGTAATGGACCAGAACCATGAAGATTTCCACTTACTTCTGGAACTGCGATGACCTGGTTCCCCACCTGTTCCGCCAGCTCCTGACATTTCTTTCGAAGTTCCTCGATTTCCTTGTCTCGGGCTAACATGTTTTTTGCGTATTCGGCTAAGTCCCTGGCTCGCTGCCGAGCGAACATCCGTTTCATGTGATCCAGGTCATGATGGTTTGTTTCCTTGGACTTCTGGGAAGGGTAGGGCAATGGTGGGGAAGATAGATAAAACACATGAAAGATTATAATGGTCATCAGATATAGTAAATTTACAACAGATGTATGTATGTACTTGACCATCTTGGTATTTAGGTCACGAGTCCAAGTCTGCTTTTTATTCCCTCTGACAAGAAATTGTCCAAATCTTGGAATAAAGACAGGGTAGATTGATAAAATATTTCAATATACTGGTGATACTATAACACTGTAATACACTTTCTCACTGTCCCTATCCCCCATCCCTTCCTGTCAGATAAAACCCCAGAAGATGGTCAACACCATCTAAGGGCCCATATTCTGGTTAACAACATCAGTCATATAACAAAGGCATTATTTGCAATCCTTTATGAAGAAGTTTAATTCCTGACAAAGGATCCAGAATGTGATCTGTAGCCTGTAGGCAGTAAAGAAGAAGCAGAATGAAATGCCAGTTTAGAATGATTGAGGAAAAGCTGGAATGGTTGGTCGGAAATGAAGCTTGCAAGTACATGGCTTAACAAACATGGCACACAAAACACATGAGCTAATTAACATTACATTATTTTGCAATTCAGTGAATGGTTCATGATAAAATCTCTCAAAAAATGGTACCAATAGTCAAATGAAAATGTCAAAGTTTCGCGTCAAACAATTCCACACATAATTCCATTTTCTACCTTCAAGTTTTCCTGTTGTAAATGTTTTGCCTTTTCCTCAAGGCGTCTTGCCATAGCTGCCAGTTCTGCATTGCGTCGTTTTAAGCTTCGTATCTTCTCTTCCAAAGGTTTATGGTCTTCAAGTTTCTTTTTCTGTTCACGAAAATCAACCAACAATCATCAACTTTGTGTTGGGATCCACTGATTAACTTGGCATAATGTTATCTTATGAAGGGAGGTCACTCCAAAAATATTAGCGGAAAGCATTTGTAGATCAATAATTCGACATATGTCATCGTCAGGAATGGTAGCTTATACCATGTTCCATGTTTGTAAGTAAGTTTTACAGAAACAATTCAAAGACAATCAACCAGTCAGACATACCATACATACCTGTAGTTGTCTTTGAATTATTTTTGTAAAACTTATATAAACGCATGGAACCTGTTGTAAACTACCACAATGATAATGATCTGAAAAATGTTTTTCAGTAATATTTTCGGAGTCATCTTCCTCCTGTATCATCACATTTGGTTATGAAGTTGTATACGGTAATTCCTAAGAAGAAGGATTCCTATTCCTTCTTCAGCTCAAAGTAACACTCCCATGCATGCAATATTACATGTAGTTTTCCAACAAGCAAATGGACTTCAAAGCATTGTCAGCATTGTACATTTTCATGAAATTCTTGAACAGCAGACTTCAGCTTGGATTTGGCTAACCTTCTGATCAAATTTCCTCATAAGAATCTAAACAGTTGATATCTTACAAACAACAACAAAAATTGCCTCACGAATACATAATTATGGATAGATTTTATGATAATCCACGTTATGATGATCTGTATTGGATGATGACAAGTCAGAATGACACAGTGAATGTACACACAAACACAGGACACAAACAAAAGCCTGCACAATTGCATGTTTTAGGTAGTTTAAATGTAGACAGGACTTAAATGGTCATTTGATGAAGAATTTATATCCAAGATTAGTCGATAAGAAGACTTACTGATATGCACATGAATCATTTATTGCTGAAAATCAAAAGATTTTCCTTATCATGTACTACCTATCTTGTCTATATTCACATTGATTTTACATAAACTTTTCAGATTTTGCATATTTCTGTTAAATGTAATCAGATATAATATGTAAATCACCTATTTATAGATGTATCTTTTCAACATGTGACAGAAATAGATTTTATGTTGATTGTATAAATCTAAATTTAGCCAGGTCTAAACAGTTTATATTGACAACATCTAATCACAGATACATCTTCAGGGGAGGCTGACATTTAACATTTGCAGTGGTACTGACTGTGTTGGGTGACCAGGTGTCCAACAACACAGACTGACATGGTGACATTTAAAACACTGGTGTTACGTAAACGAAACAACACCTGAACTTACATCATCTATCAGACCTACTTTTGAGGAAATGGGTGTAAAAAAAAAAAAACAGTCATCTATCAGCCAATGGAAAACTTAGATTTTAAAACATCTAACTTTCCCTGAAAACTTCCATGAGTTAGACTCGTGTTACATATGTATATATTTTATCATCACCACCCACTCGTATTTTCCTTCTGTTCATCTCAGATATTTTTTTTTTTTTCAATTTTCACCTCTCCTAAAACTGATATGAAACAGTATGTATGTAAGGCAAGTATGTAAAAGGTGTGTCAATATCGGTCACATTAAATGCATGATGGAAACTCTGTAATATCTCACTCCAACGTGAGATCACGACCTTGTCTGAAGAAAACAACAACAGAACCTTAGTGTACGACCATACAAATGTGTGGTAGGATTAGAGTGCTAAAGCTAGCATTGGTCATTGAAAGCACAGGTCCAGGTCAAGTTTTCAATGTGGATAAACACCAGTTTACTTTACCACCTGATTTTCGTGTGATAGAGTACAACCAGTGCATGGAAGGCATTCAGCTTCTAGCTCTCTTTGCGACTTGAATATTGTGTCCATAAACCTATTCACCTTTTGACCTTTATGACCCCTGAAAATAGGTCAAGGTCAGTCAGGAGTGAACCTGACCTAGAGGCCCTCATAAGGCGGCATTATGCTACAAATCAAGAATTTGAAGCTGATATTTGTCCCTTAAGATATTGCACAAAAGCAAATATGACTGCTATTCACATTCTGACCTCTGTTACCCAGCCCTCGCAATTCAGAAGATGAACTCGATAAAAAAACTGCTGAGGCAAATATTTTTTGCTTCAGTTGAAATAAGTTTTGCCCCAGCACTTTTTTCCAAAAGTTTTTGGATAAAAATCAATCATATTGGTGTTCAGTCTTACTTGCCGGATACACTTTCGGAAACCCATAAACAGTACCATGCAAAGCATTTAAATGATAATTCCCAATAAATGATGTCAAGGGAAAAAACTCTGTTTCAGTATCATATGAGCAACATCGGTTTGGCTACCGAAATTGTTACAATTGTGTCGACTTGACACATGTGAAAACAGGAATCTGTATTCTGTGTCATCTTGTTTTTTATTGGCCTGATGGTGATCTACAGGATTTCAATGAGATTTCGTCTCAGCAAAACAAGTGCTGACCTAAATTGCATCGGCTTTTGCAAGGGTTGGTTACCTAGAGGACCTAGAGGCATTCATAAGGTAACATTATGTGAAAGATCCAGTCTCTGGCTCTCTTTGTTATTGAGATATTGGTCATAAATCTATTCACATTTTGACCTCGGTGATATTTGAAAATAGCTCAAGGTCAGTCTGGAGTGAACTTGACCAAGAGACCCTTATAAGACACCATTGTACCCACGATAGAGGATCCAGCTCAATTTGCTCCTTAGATATTGTTTTCACAAGGAATTAATCTTGCTATTCACATTTTGACTGAAGTGAACTTGACCCAGAGGTTCTCACAAAGCATCCATGTACTGAAGATCAAGACCCTAACCCTCCCTATTATTGAAATATTACATTCACAACGTTTGGGACAGACACATGGATCATCTTCATTTTATCAAGCCAATTTCTAAGTTCCCACTTCAAACATGTCGAACCTGCCTTGATTTACCTGACCACCTTCAGTGTTCAAAATCCGAGGGGTAAATTTCACATATGAACGAGAGACGAACCAATCAGAACCTACACACCAATTGTCTGTAGAGTGACATCATCCTCAAGTAGCGGTGTCACATTCCTCCTAATATGGTGCTTGTGTTAGCCCAATAAATAGGTCAGCGAATCAATAACGCTCTTATATGGCACATTTCGAAATTCAAATGGTTTCAAGGTCAGTGACGTCTCATGTCTATTTATAAGTTTTTTGAACATTGAAGGCGACCAGATATATCAAGATCAAGAGTGGGAAACGTAGAAATTGGCTTGATAAAATGAAGATGACATGGATGGACAGACAGATGAACAGCATTCCCACAGTCCCTCCCACTTATGTAGTGGGGAACGAAAAACAAAAGACAAAAGATCCATATGAAGGCAGAATTCAATTCCAGGCTGGCATATAGCCATAAGTTATTCGGTTTCAAAAATGTGACTGTGCCCATAATAAATTAATAAGCATTGCAAATGGTGGACCTTCAAATATCAGCTATGGATCACAATAGGGGTGGGGTGAAAATGAAAGTGAATTTGGGATCTTGAAAATGAGTGACATTTATTTTTGAAATGATGATGCACTGACATGATCAGGGCTTAGATTACTATTCGGCGTGGCAAATTTTTTTTAGACAGGGAAATGCACCCAAATTGGTGAACATATTCAAATTTCCGGAATTCTGACAAACTAGCAGGCTTTCAATCGAATATGACACTAATTGATGAGAAATCTCTATGAACATAACTGAACATTGATTCTTAATACAAGAAAAAAAATAAAATAAAAAATCTTTTTTTAGTTGGTTTTGTTTTTTAGATTTTTTTTTTTTTTTTTTTTTGACTCTCTAATTTGAGAGCATCCTAATTTGGGCATACTGTTTAACACTGTATCAAGAAGATAATCTGAAGCCCTGATGATTGATGTCTAGGGTAGAATTAGCCTTGAAAGTGTGGGTGGTGAGGATTGTGAGGTTGGTGTGAGTGAAATCTGGCATTACATTACTCAGATTATGCCACAAACAAAATAGTTATCTGTGACACATATTTATAATCTTTTGTTAATAAAACATTTGATCAAACAATTTATTAAACATTGGTTTCAAATGTTTTTGGAGAGTCATGGTTGAAATATAAAAATGCGTTGAGTGATTATCTGACTTGCACTATCTACCGACATATTAATACAACTACATGTAGAGTGCACTGAATACCAATGCCCCCTCCACAGCAGCCATAGATCTCTTGCAACAAAATTAAATACAGGTGTAGACCAACTCCTGATTCTCAAATCAAACCATAAACATCAGAAGTTAATTTGATCATCAGCTCATTGGTAGGAACATCCCAACAAAACCCAAGATCCATATAACTAAATAAGTATTTAGGTTCTGCTCATGAGATCACCAGATCTATGTACATAGTTGATCACCAGATCTATGTACATAGTTGATCACCAGATCTATGTACATAGTTGATCACCAGATCTATGTACATAGTTGATCACCAGACCTATGTACATAGTTGATCACCAGATCTATGTACATAGTTGATCACCAGATCTATGTACATAGTTGATCACCAGATCTATGTACATAGTTGATCACCAGATCTATGTACATAGTTGATCACCAGATCTATGTACATAGTTGATCACCAGATCTATGTACATAGTTGGGAGGAATGCGAAAAAAGTCCAGATTGCTGGTAAATGTATCTATAACCACCTAAAGTTAATCAGATCATCAACTTATTAGTAAGAACAACTACACAGAGTTCAGATACATAGCTTAAACCGCTTAGGCTGTTTTCCACTCCCGATATCACGCCAGCTGGGACATCCTCAAAAAATTTCAGATCAATAGCTTAAAGGTGAAATGCAAAGGTTTTCATATTTCCCTATTTATATTCTTCGCGGGCTAGTTAATGATGGAAATATCAGCCCAAAATACTCTGTTTGGATTTATTTGAAGTATTTTGTCTCCTGGTAGCTTTTGAAAAGTGCTTCAAAATTGGCATCTCAAGCCCGGCCGATTTCAGAAATGAAATCCGCATCGCTTATCTGCCCTTGTTTGACGTTCGTTTGTGATGTCACATCAGACCATCTGGCCGGGCGTCAATACTTGTAACGTTCAGTCTCCGGGCGGCTGGTCTGACGTGACGTCACAATCAAGGAAAGATAAGCGATGACGTTTTGCAAATCTGAATTCAGCTGTGCTTGGGGTACCAATTTTTTAAAAGATTCTAGCAAACAAGATAATTCAAATTAAACCAAGTAAAGTAGATAGACTGGTATTTCTATCATTATTCAACCTATATAAAATGTGAAAAGGAGAATCTAAAAACCTTTGCATTTCACCTTTAAGCGGTTCAGGCAGATATTCCCCTCATGAGATCATGACAGGCTGCTTTGGACAGGCATTTACAGGGTACGAATTATAAAATGTTAAGGGCAGCCATTTCAAGGCCAATTTGGCCTTGCTGGCATCTAATTACCTAGAATTTGCAAAGGGGCACCAAGGCAAACAGGGAGGGCATACAAAGCCATTGGCTTGTGCATGGCCTTGGGTGTATTTCGCGCCAGGGTGCGAATAACACCCAAGGCCATGCACAAGCCAATGGCTTTGTATGCCCTCCCTGTTTGCCTTGGTGCCCCTTTGCAAATTCTAGGTAATTAGATGCCAGCAAGGCCAAAGTGGCCTTGACATGGCTGCCCTTAACGTTTTATAATTCGTACCCTGCATTTACAATGTAGCATCATGTCCATTCCAGTTTGAACAGCTACATGTATGTGTACATGTAGCCTAATTCAATCACTGAATTTCAGTCCGAAAAGTCTTACCAGGCCGTCATTTTCTGACTTGATGATGGATAGCGTATTCTCCAGATGTTTAACCTCTTCATGTAACTGTTCTATCTCCTCGTCATCTTCTATCACTGGACGGTAACCGTGCAAGGACTGCAATAACAACAACAACTTCATAACTTCATGTCATTATTAACACAGTAATCATATGTCAAAACAGTAACCCCTTCTCCCTTCTTGTCATTATATATGTGACTATACCTCCATCCCTCCCTCCCCCTTCACTGATATACATGTGACTCTACCCTCTCCCTTCAATGATATGCATGTGGCACTCCCCCTCACCATTATATTTCCTAATCCTTCACTGTTATATATGTGACAGTACTCCCCCCCCCCCACTCTCTCTCCCTTAAAGATATATATGTAACATTGAACCTCCCTCCCCTCCACATTCACCATTATACAAATGACACTAAACCTTCCCCTTCAGTTTATATACGTCCTTTGTCTTCACCATTATACATGTGACACTACCACCTCCCTCCCCTTCACCATCATGTGACACTACACTACCCCTCCCTCCCTTTCACCATTATGTGTCGCTATCCCATCCCCTTCACCATTATACATATATATACATATTTTTTATGACACTACTACCTCCCTCCCATTTCACCATTATATATGCGACACTAACCCCCCTTCAGTTGTGACACTACCTCCTTTCTCGCCTTCACCATTATATGTGACACTACCCCTCCACATTCACCATTACATAAGTGACACTAAACCTTCCCCTTCAGTTATATATGTGACACTACCTCGTCCCTCGCCTTCACCATTATATATGTGACACTACCACCTCTCTCCCCTTCACCATCATGTGACACTACCCCTCCCTCACTTTCACCGTTGTGTAGGTGAAACTAACCCTCCCTCCCCTTCACCATTATATATGTGACACTACCCCCTCCATCCCCCTCACAATTATATATGTCACACTACCCCCTCCATCCCCCTCACCATTATATATGTGACACTACCCCCTTCATCCCCCTCACCATTATATATGTGACACTACCCCCTCCATCCCCTTCACCATTATATATGTGACACTACCCCCTCCCCTTCACCATTATATATGTGACAATAACCATCCCTTCCCTTCACCATTATATATATGACACGACTCCCTCTGCCCCTTCACTGTTATATTAGACACTACTCTCCCTTTCACATTATACATGTATATGTGACACTACCCCCTCTCCCATCATCATTATAAATGGGACACCCCCCTCTCCTTGACCATTTTTTTGTGGCACTACCCCTACCCTCACCTTCACCATTATATATGTTACACTACTCCATCCCCCCCGCTGCACCATTATATGTGACACTACCCCCTCCGCCCCCATTCACTGTTGTATTTGTGACACTATCCCCAGTCCCCCTTCAGCGTTAAATATGTGACACTACCCCTCCCCATTCAGCATTGTATATGTGACACTACCGACCCCCCCCCCCCACCAACCCCTCCCCCTTCAAACTAATATCTGTCACACATACATGGAGTGTGATGATTGTGGATGATGTAATCTGTTAAGTGATCTAAACAAGACCAAGAATTACCTGAAAGTGAGAGAGTATGTAACCAAACAGAATTGTGGCTATACTAATGAGAAAGTTCACTAGAACGTACAAAACTATGGTCACGATCAGCCAGCGCAGGGATTTCATTTGATCAATTCTGATTAAAACATTTATTTAACACTAAAATTTGACACAAAAACAGATTTGAAGACAAACTGGAGTTGTTCCTGTGAAGTAGTTAACCCTTATCTTACCATGGTTCACACAGCCAGTTTTCCCACTCAGTTATATCCACATGTACATTCACATGTAATACTCAAACCGCTTTCTTAGTTAAGCCACTCTCGGAACAACAGCTAACACAAAACACAATCAACTGATTATGTAAGAGTTCTCCATGATCACCTTCCATTCAGTTAATCATGCTGTTTGGGGTTTTTCTATTGACATGACTAAATACTACATGTAAATGGAATACCTGTTTGAGAGAGGTGCACCAGTTTTTTTTTATGTTTGATGTACTGTAAATACAAATTATAGTTCACTATTAAGGTACACACAGGTTTTATAATATAATCAAAGTTTTATGTAGGATCCAAAAGAATAACTTTTTTTAGTTGTGTATTGAGTTTGCACCCTCAACCACGGCTTTGTTCCCAATGGGTCTCCCACGTGTTAAAAGGAATAGGACTCTACCAATGTGGTTTCCGGGTGTGAAAAGAAATAGTGTTGAAAGCGATGTTAAATCATGTTCACTCACTCACTTATTCCCCAAGTAGGAGAATAAGCCAGGTGTAGGAAATGTTCCCCCTCTGGAAAAGTTCCCCCAGAAAATACCACCCCCGGGTAATATTCCCCTGGTAAACTCCCCCCCCTATGATTTTTTCCCCCCTGGAGAAAATCCCCCCCTACCTTTCAGATTTCTCAATGTTAGGTAAAAACCACAGAACAAAATATAAAAATATATAGAGGATATTGCACTGTTGAGTTTGAACTATTTGCACTATTTGTTCGAGTGAAAGGTGGAAGGATAACCCACGAGACGCGAAGCGTCGAGTGGGTTATCCTTCCACCTTTCACGAGAACAAATATTTATGCTATTCAAACTCAACAGTGCAATATTCTATTTATTATTTATATAACATTATTTTTCTTATCAATTTTGTAATATTAGACACCGTGGGCTGTCTTTTGAAGTAATTTTCTAACACAAATTAGGTCGGATTTTATTTTGTTTATGCCGCGGAGAAATACAAAGACATTAGCCAATGGAAATGAAAGAGTCCCGTCTGAAGTCACGTGCAACTGTCAATCAAGCGGTTGAGTCGAAAGATCGCGATCGAAGCGAGAAGGAAAAGTCTTCTTGAATTTAGAAGAGTTTACAGAGTTTCAGTTTACCGTGAAAGGAAGGCAAGTTCTCACGAAGGACAGTGACACGTGGGCCTGTTCATAGCTGTCTACATCTCGGTTCAGTTGAATTGCCTGAAGTGAAACCGGAAGAACGGGCAACAAAAACACAACACTGCTGACTCGACTCGCGACTGTGCCGAACACGCATGGTCGGATAAACACGACAAACTGCAACTTCAAGCTCTTCGTCTGGGTAACTGTATGTGGAAACCGCGATGCAGCATATGAGAAATCAACTTTAGAGCTATCCCCTTTTAGCTTGTTTGTATATCTTTGGGCTCGAACGTAACTGAAGCGTTTTCCTACTGAACATGCAGAAAGCCAGCCCATCGCGGTTTGCGGGTTTCACGCTTTTCTGCATCATCTTTGCGAAAGTCTAAGTACCCAAGTTGGTTAGTAACTTTATTTCTACTCATACCAGTATTAATTGTGCATCCTTGGTTGACGTAACTGTTGTTTTATGTCGAAGGAGCCTAAAAGTTCACTTACTGCGAAAGTCTAAAAATAGACCTGACATCACGATATCAGGTCATATCGTTCAAGGCCAAAATCGTCCAAGACCATTGAAAAAAACTTCGCCCAAATATTGAGACAGATCGACCGACGATTGAGGCCGATCACTCAAAGTATTTTATAGATCGTACCAGCGCTGCGTAGATATGTTAGCTAACACTTAAATAAAAGATATATTGAATTTTATATGAAATGATCTGTATATATATTCATTCCATTACGAAGTTTTGAAGGGTTATGAATTGTTGGCAAGCATTCTCAGAATGAAAGTACCGTAGTGAAATAAGTAGTTCCGGCAACGTCACTGTCAAGTCAGAGTTCACATGTACTCAGCAGTTAGATAACAAAAGTGTTATCTAACTGCAAAAGTGTTATCTAACTGCAATGAAAATATCACTTTTAAGAGTGAAGAAAATATAAGGATTTCACTGTTATATAAATAATAAATATATATATACATGGTTTATTTGAGTCATGCAATATTACTAGTAATGTCATGTTACTGTAAGTACATTTATTAAGGTGCAACAAAATAAATAAAAAATATACATACATGGTTATTATTTGCGTCATCATGAAATATTATCTTGTCATGTTACAGTAAGTAATATCGCAAGATTCAGCCCCCAGTCGACCACCACTGCCCCCTCCAATGTCTGGAACTGCCATGAGACAAACATTGCTGGAGAAGACAGGACAAATAATTTTCCTGGAGTCCTGGAATCAGGCCTTCTCCAAGCTTGATGGTAGTTTCCATCCAACTCTGTGGTCAACCCTTGAGAACCTGAGGAAAGACCACGCCCTTGTTGCCACCGCTCTCCTCCAAGATGCCACCAGACGGATGTATTTACTGTAACATGGCATTGCCAAGGTAATATTGCAGGACTCAAATAAACCATGTATATATTTCTTATCTATATTTTGTTCTGTGGGTTTTACCTAACATGGAGTAATCTGAAGGGTAAGGGGGGATTTTTTCCAGGGGGGGGGGAATCATAGTGGGGATATTTCCAGGGGGGAATAATACCGGGGATATTTCCTGGGGAACTTTTCCAAAGGGGAACATTTCTGTACCCCGAATAAGCCCATGACTTCCTGCTGGCAGTCACACCCAGAACCTTATATAATTAGATTGCACACTATAGTTATTATGTGTACCAAATCATCTATTCTAGACGTTTTGTCGATATTTCTGAGTGAATTTTTTGTACAGCATATATAACATAGTATATACAGTATATAAACTAAAAAATAGTAAATAGTTTTTTATTCCCTTATTTTATGAAAATCTGTTAAGAATTGATGAAAGTCACCAATATCTACATGTACCATGTTATTTTAGGGCCACGACGACGTTCATTCACCAATGTTATAACATGCAGGTTTGACATCACGACGTCAAAAAAATAACCCACAAATTCTGATCTAATTTTTGTTTTTGAGATTTATTAAGGACTACTGGAAGAATTTTCTTAATACTTTGGAATAAAATTAAAATAATTGAGTTCATATATACCGAGTGAAATCTCAATGTTTGATAAATTGAAATATTGTTGAAAACATCTAAAGTAAATTATCTGATAAAGACAATATAGACACATCAGCATTATGCCAAAATGAGAGATGCACACAGTTTAGAGAGCAACACAATTGTTTCCATTCAATTTTAATATATTGTTTCAGTATTGACAATCAATGTTGAGGTATGTTCAGGAAGAATCCTCATCAAGTGAGCGCCATGAAGGAGTCATAGGCTACATAATTGCCGAAATTCAGGGATTTTTTTTTATTTTTTCTAAACCACCATAAACAGGAGGCTGAGACACTCAAAACACCCCGGATTCCCCCAAGCAATTGAGAAACATGCTTGAAATATGAAACATATTGCTATATTTACTAATCATCCAGCGTTGTCCTTTTTTAGAACATATCATTAATTCCGTGCACTGACATAACAGCTACATAAAGGTTATATTCGATCATATATCACAAAATCATAGATTATTACACTCAAAAAGGGGCGTAATTCTGTGAAATAAGGGCTGAGATGAATAATTTTGTGTAGGCTTCCAGAATACAAGTAGTTTAGTACATTTCTAAAATTTGATACCGGTAACTGTACTAAACACAGTTCTTCAGATAAGAGCTGGTTACATTCAAGCATATATCCAAGATTAACCCAAAAAGGGGCATCGCTCAATAAAATATTTTTTTGGTACACTCCTAAAATACAAAGTTTTAGATAAATAAGTTTCAAAATTTATTTGCTGAACCGAACACGGATCAGCAAATATAACTGCATCCGGAAAGGGCCGTAACTCCATAAAATATGAGCCGAGACGACTAGTTTTTTTTGTAGGCATCTAAAGTACAACTACATGAAAAAGTTTCCTCAAATTTTGTAGCAGTACCAAAAACAGTTAATTAGATATAACTGGTTACATTCAAGCATATATCACAGAATCTTAATGCATCCGAAAAGGGTCATAACTCCGTAAAATAAGGGACAGGGCAACAAATTATTTGTTGGCTATGAATAAGTTTCCAAAATGTGGTAGCTGTATCAAACACAGTTCTGCAGATATAGTTGGAAAGCATATATTACAAAAGACATTAATCTGTAAAGAGGTATAACTCTGTAAAATATTGGCTGAGGTGAACCATTTCTGGTGAACGTCTGACTTATAACTAAATAAATAAGTTTTTAAAATTTGGTCACTGTATCTCAAGTGGTTTTGCCTAATATGCGGTAACGGATGGATGGAAGAACGGACAGACGGGCATACATGATGATGACAATACCCCAAGACCAAAACGGTCCAGGGGTAAAAAATAGAAGGGGTGCCCAAATTAAGGAGTGAGTGAGTGAATATGATTTAACGTAGCTTTCAACAAATTCAGTCATATCTCAACGCCCACCTTTTCGACACCTGGGAAACCTGGTCAGTTAGTCGCCTCTTATGACAAGGAGCGAGTGAGTGAATATGATTAAACGTCGCTTTAAACACTTATTTCAGTCATATCACGACATTGGTTCCTATTCCTTTTCACACCCGGAAACCAGACAAACTAATGAGGAGCTGAGGCCCTTAATTTTTCCATGACACCTATGGTGCAGATGGTGACAACCAGGCCAATCCTCAGAAACCCTCTATGGAAGAGATTAGACTTAACATCACTTTCAGAAGAGACATTAGAAGAGGCCATGAAAGGTGCTACCATTTATACGAGGCAAATTACGCTGACAAACCATTGCTGCATCATCACAAGGTATCATAAAGCGCTACAACACCAGCCATATTGCAAAGTTGGGTACATGTATATTCCTACGAAGTAGGCTACAGATCGCAAATTGTCCGGTAATGAGTGAGTCAGTCAGTGAGTCAGTCAGTCCATATGAATCCTTTCGTCGGCAAAATAAGGAGAACCGTTGACATTAGAACCTTGATTTTTGGCATGAACGTGCATTAGGGCATTGTTACCAGCAAGTTCTGAGCTGACCGAATTCTGATGAAAATTTGATTTATAATTATTTTTTTTATTATTTATTGATAGCTCAGCGAGTGCACTGTCATGCCCATTGGGAACCCTTGGCTGTATGTTTCACTGTATATATAACACAGTACAAAACGTGGTGGGATAATGAAATAGGAAATGCTAATTTTCCATCATTTGTTAGTGCATTTATCTACACTGCTATTACCAACTTAATTATTGCCATCCTTAATACACACAATTCAGTATATTGTTATAGATATATGTAAACTGTGGCCTTTAACGTGTATCCTATTCCACATCCAAACATTTCATCACAGACCACATCAGGCTTCAAATTTAGGTCAAATTGCCCACTGGTGGTGAAATATCCTACATCAAACAATTAAGTCAGCCTGGTGCAATAACCCAGCAGAACAAAGAAAGATGTGGTATCATCCTTCAGATTAGTCTGTATGAGCAACAATGATAAAAGTTTACTGAGGGTGAAACAAAGCCATCCTGCAAGCCACCCAAGGAATTTATCAGCTTGTGTTGGAACATTTTGTTGGTACAGTGAAACCTGGATACACCGACCTTGCACGGGACCGAAGAAATATGTCGGTTTTGACAGTGTGTCGGTTTTCTCAGGGTTGATGATTTTGGCGTCTGGCTGAGAGACGACAACAACAACAACAACGCTGAAGGAAGGAAGTAGGCTAATATGAGGACTGTGCTACAATACTTGTTATTCGACACACAAAATAAATAAATTATATGCAATACTATAAATGATGTTGATCGTTTATATTTACAATGCACATTTATGATGAAAATATATACAAGATGTTATGAAGGAAAGTGTATAAGATGACGCAACTGTGGTACAATGTAGGTCACGTAAGGTGTCGGGTCTATAGTACTCAAGTCAGCACAATGCGAAATATATAAATACGCCAATATAATAATATAATGAACTTAAATATTTGAATACATGTAATAATTGTCAGTTGTAGCACTTTAATATTTAGTGAAAAACCTATCGAGCGTGGATTGCTCTTTCCTGCTCTGCTCCTTCACGATCATATCCTCTGTTATGCTTGTCATGGCCTGGATTTGCGGATTGCGGATTGGATTTACACCACTTGTACTCTCCCCTTTTCTTCCGAGTGTCTTGTCCGGCATTGCACGGAAAAACATGAATTGCAGGCAAGCACCTAAAAGGTGCGTGGACCCCTCAGCCTGTTTTTTTTTAGTCAAGTAGGATCAGGGCTGCATCTAGAACCAGTTTAGTTTTGGAAAACATATGGGCACCCAAAACTCAAATGAAACAAAAAACGAAAGTGTTGTTGTTGTTCAATTTGAAAGGATTTCTGAAGGAAATACTCCTAGAAAAAGCTTCTGGAAGCCTCAATATCGATCCGATTGCATAGCTGGGTATTGAATTTCATGTTAATAAACCTCTGTTTTGTGATTGATCACAGGCTCTTTGCGCCGAATTCACTTAAAAAAATTGGACCCTCAATAATGAATTACGAAAAGGAACTGGGAGTTTGGGATCGGAACCTGCAAAAAATCCCAAGGGGGGGCATAAGCTCCAGGTATGCAAACTGATTCAAAATTGCACACAAGTCAGGCTAAAAATGGGCTCTCCTAATCACTCTTTTTACATAATTTCCAAGGTACAGTAACATGTTTGGTGACAAAAATTGAAGCATTATGTTGTACCAGTTAAATGTGTGGACACAAATATGGTTCATGCAGAAGTTTTAGAATAAATCATATGATGTAGAATAGAATGATTTAATAGTAAAATTTAAGAAAAATGTTGTCCTTCATTCAATGAGAATCATGAATGGGACCAGGCTTTCTTGTATCAGGGAACCTTCAAAATTCACAAGGAAACATGCAACCAAGGGTTCCCGATGGGCATAGATAACAGTGCAAAAGCTAAGCCATCAATAAATTAAACAAGAGCCCAAGGGGCTTCAATATACGCCCGTATATCTGGGATTACATTGGTTCAAATTTCAAGGTTGTTTAATAGCCTTGATTCCAATTGATCTAGCAATCCAGAGGAAGGTCTACAATTTTTTGCTTATGAGAATGTAACATATATCACATCTTACATTGAATGATAAACTAAAATGAGCTTAACTCTTGGTAACTGGTTGACCTTGAAGCAAGAGCTGAGAGCTCACATATCCCACACTGAAATCGACAATAGTCAAACACAAGAAAATAGTAGTTTTCCTGCAAATGGATTCCTTTCAGACGAGAGAATTTTTCATGAAGGAAGAAGAAAGTGATGAAGTAAACCTTTGTTCTTGAGTTAATAAACAGGTGTGAAGTTCATAAAGGACTCCTTTCCCCGTTAAATTAGTAAATGTATGGTTTTTATTTCACAACAGTTTAACTAAATGAAGCGTTTCAAACATGGGAGACAACTCCACAGGACAATATCATATAAATGCAGGGGAAAGACTTTTGAATATTCCAACAGTTTTGGGGGACTGCGACCTAGAACTTTGACAAATTGATCTCATATGTATGGTTCCACTTTGCCATGCGAGTAAGGTATACTCAAAGTTTGGTACCAATCCATACCTTGAAACTAGAGCTATCGCATGGACAACAAATGTTAATGGATGAATGGACAGAACGCAACATCGCATTACATGACCTCGTCTTCGACAGGCATATGAAAATGTGACTTTTAATGATTTCTTGATTTTGGGGTCACAGTGACCTTGACCTTTGACCTTGGCCTAAATTTTGGTACATGACAAACCGTCTCCCCTCAATTTCTCAATGGACACAAAAAATCATGATTTTTAACAATTTCACGATTTTGGGGTCACAGTGACCTTGACCTTTGACCTTGACCTACATTTTGGTATGTGACACATAGTGTGTCCTTAATGTATCTACTGACACAAAAAATGTTATTTTTAATAATTTCCTAATTTTGGGGTCAGTGACCTTTGACCTTGACCTAATTTTTGGTATGCATCACTTCATTTCCGCCTATTGAATCCACTCACAAAAAATAAGAAATTTTTAACGATTTCCTGATTTTTCGATCACACTGACCTTTGACCTCTGACCTTGACCTACATTTAATATGCAACACATCGTTCCCCCCTAGGGCATCCACTCACCAAAAATTAGAACTGTAGATAGAAAACTGTCAACGATCAATGATTTCCTGATTTTTGACAACAATGACCTTTGACCTCTGACCTCGACCTTAATTTTGGTACGCGACACATCGTCTCCACCTGGCATATCCACTTACAAAAAATTGCAACTGTGGATAGAAAACGTTCACAGATATAGACCGGACACGAACACTTCAGTGATTTCCTGTTTTTTAGGCCAGTGACCTTTGACCTGTGACCTCGACCTTCATTTTGGTACGCGACACATCGTCTCCCCGTAGGGTATCCACTCACCAAAAATTGGAGCTGTGGATAGAAAACTGTCCCAGATATAGACCGGACACGAGAACCGGACAGACGGACAGACGGACGGAAACCGCCATCCCATAATACGACCGCCTTTTGGGCGGGCGTATAAAAATTTAAAAAAAATTAAAAATCATGAAATTATCATAGCCATCTGAAAATCTAATCATTTCATCTGTCAACATTCAGGAAGCTCTCACCAAAGTTTGGTCAGGCCCGACTTGATAGATCTGCAGATATTCATCGGACAAGAACATGTTGATGGGCATAGATAACAGTGCAGAAGCTAAGCCATCAATAAATAATAATTTTTTTTTTTTTAAATCATGACATCATCATAGCCATCTGAAAATCTAATCATTTCATCTGTCAACATTCAGGAAGCTCTCACCAAAGTTTGGTCAGGCCCGACTTCATAGATCTGCAGATATTCAGCGGACAAGAACATGTTGATGGGCATAGATAACAGTGCAAAAGCTATGCCATCAATAAATAATAAAAAAAATAATTAAAAATCATGACATCATCATAGCCATCTGAAAATCTAATCATTTCATCTGTCAACATTCAGGAAGCTCTCACCAAAGTTTGGTCAGGCCCGACTTCATAGATCTGCAGATATTTAGCGGACAAGAAAATGTTGACGGACGGACGCTAGGACGGACGGACGCTAGGACGGACGGACGCTAGGACGGACGGACGTACGTACATGGCAACGACAAGACCCCACAGCCCTATGGGCTGAGGGGTAACAAACCAGTCTCATCACAGTTAAATATGTCTGACGGGGAATAACCGGCCACGAGGGAGTCTGGGTTTTCACCAGTGTTATTGCAGGTGTGGCCCCCTAGGACCAGTATTTATTATACTATAGTGAGTTAACGGAAGAAAGACAAAGACAAACAAACACCTCGTGTAATTGACTGCTACATGTTTGGGCGTGCTGAATGTTCTAAGGCTAAAGCGGATTATAGCCGAGTCGATGGCCGACCGACCTCCTGGTGCGTGAGTTGTCAGTCGGTCGGATAGCATGCAGCGTCGGTGTTTTCAGGGCCAATTAACATTGTTTAGATAGGTTTGCATTTAAAAACATCGTCGGTTCCGAAGGGGACAGGTTCCGGTGTATTCAGGGTCTTGGTATAGGCAATTAACATTGGAGAAAAAGTGGACCGGAGAGTTTGGTCGGTGTTGACAAGGTTCCGGTGTTTCCAGTGGTCGGAGTTCTCATGTTTCACTGTATCATGTAAGCTGTTTAGTAGTTTCCTCATTCAAATCTCCATACCATATTTTCTGTTATTCAACAGACAAATTTCTTTACTGGACGTGGTTTTAATTGTTTAAGTTTTACTGGGTTTCAACTGCTACAGATAGTAACACAGTACTGATACTGTAGAAATGGGTCTCAAAACTAACAGCTGGTGAACTATTTGGTAGTGTGAATTTAATTATTCCATGTTGAGTACAATTTGTTCACATGAATGGTGGAATGTCTGGACTCTCAAATGAAAGTGTGTTATACATGTACATAGCTCAAGCATGTCAGGTTTGAGGAACAAGCATGGTTGCAATTAAGATATAATCAAAGAAATTTCGTGACAATTATTGAATCTAAGTAGGCCCCTACATAACAAAATTAGCTTAATAAAAAAAGGCCTCCCTGGCGCGAATTGTTTTCTTTTGAGAGAGAATGGTATTTTCTGAGTTACATGTACCTGTACAAAGATAGGTTGTTCAAGGAGGCTTTGTTTTTGCTGTTGGGTGCATTAAGTGTATGGAAACATGATATATGCACCCAGAGCCCTGATCAACAGCTGTATAAAACTCAACATCTGGCATTGATGGCATGTTTAAAGGGTCTTAATTTATTTTCTTTGGGTAGAATTTAACTAGATAAAGTAACTTTGATCATGATGTGAAAATATGAGCACATACTTCGAGTTTTTAAACAGGGAAGTCTTGCGATGCTGATCGAACTGACTTATGGGTATTTTCAGAGGTGCCATCTACCCAAGCAATAAGCTGTGCATTACAACACCCCTGCGCAAAATGAGAGAATGACTGAAAGTTCCGCGTCACTCCGTTTATTGAACGCGATATGAAGTAGTTCGACCTAGTTTCGAATAATTTCTTTGCATTAATCTCACAACGAGCCGTTTCTAGGTGCAGATATTGAAGAATATGTCGGTTTCGTTTCCTGGACAACACTTCTGCTGATGTATTGTGAGATTTTCTTCGAACGATCGTGTTTTGTCTGTAAACTGGTCAATATGGCACAAGTCGTAGTCACGGAATATGCCGACTTCATTTTCGGCTATGATAGCCAATGAAATACACCGAATTGACGAAATGACGTCATGTTTTAAGATCGGCTGAACCATACTGCCAAAATTATAGTGCAGTCCCGGAGAGAGAGTTTGAGAGAGGAGGAGGCAGTTCAGTTTTCAGTCCGCGAGTCTGGAGAGTTTTGACACTGTGACCCGCAAGTGCGAACGTGGCATTCTGACAGCTCAAAGTATGTAAAACGTTATATGCCCATCGCTTAATTGATTACTTGTTTCCCGGCGCACACTTGTTGATATTGTCAAATAAATGAATGTTACAAGTCTTCGCTACTGCATGATTGCAGCACATGGCATGACTGAAAGCCGCCGTTTTGTGTGCTACCGTGAGTTTGAAAACATTTCTTGCAAGGAAAACTTGGTTTATTTCATCAAGCGAAAGCATCCTATTTACTGCAATTGTCAAATTGACTGATCTTATAATCGTCCAGCATCACTTGTCATCTAGCAAAAGTAATGTTCTAGATTCTGACCATATCCGCAATGACAGCTCGTTGAAATTGACAAAATAATTTTCCGTTTGGGTCAGGCAGTGGCGGTAAAATTAATTTTGATGTTAATGATGGTTTTCTTTGTCTGTGTTTTGAATTTTTTAGTAACGTAAGGGTATTTTTGCTGTCTGCAATTGCTGAATGTGATATTAAACAATTATTCCATGTACCGGTAGGCATACGTGTAATATTGAAGAAGACCTATAGGCTATACTTGTAGTATTTTCTTGTCGTCAATTGCCACACAAATAAATGAATATGAATCGGATTCAGTGACTTTATTCTTGTAGATATCTTCAATAACAATATCATTGAGCTTGGACTGCAGCTTGCAGTGTGCATGAATAGGCCTACATAAACCATGAATGAATGCCGCTATGCATCCTGGGCAACAATGTTCACTACGATTCGGACACCTCGACAATATTGTAGGTTTACTGCCAAAATGTTAACTTGTCTAGTTCAGATAATATACAATATTTAATCTTCGGTGTTGTGTTCTTTATCGGGGAACGGTAATTTCATTGCGGGGTCGTCAAACAATTGTGATAGCAGTTGAACGCCTCGACAAAATTGTTTCCATCGTCCCACTGGTACCACATATGCAACTAGACATTTGCCTAGACTTTCTTTACCGTATTGATGAAGTCTCTTCAATAATTAGAGCTACGCTTCCCAAATTCATGCCACGTATGCAACGAGAGACAAAGAAACATATTGAACAGGACCAATTCCTTCCCTGTTTTTTAGCAGCCTTGGATGCTTTCATTTTTTTTTTGTACCTCAAGACTATTACTATTAGGAGACTATTACCAACAAGTTCTGAGCTGACCTACTTTTGATGAAAATAAATCACCGGTGATTTTTGATGAAAATCACTGGTGATTCTGACTTGGGCAGTGCCCATTTTAATATAGGCAGGATTTCAACTGGGGGTGGGGATTTCCAAGAGTTCAGTTCGCGTCAGAGTCCTAATGCCTACCCTACTTCGTAGGTCCTGTGACGTTAGTCACACTGCTCATGTTTATAGCATGGAGTACAATACATGTACAATGTAACTCCAAATGACTTGGTATAATATTAAGATCAGAGGCTTCTTAGTCTAGCTCCTATCAGACCCCAGCATTCATCCCCAGATTAACAATTATTTGACTCAATGCCATGTATATTATCAGATATGTACATCTGTAACATAGAGACCACTCTACAGGGTGTCTCTACTCACCAATAGAACTGATGTTACATTACTATTCATGTACAGGTAGATGATATGTACATGTACTACCTGTGTTGGGGTAGAGGTACTGGACTACCTTAAATGGTATTTTAATGAGCATTGATGCTGACCTGCATTCATAAGAGAGATAGGAACTTTACAATTTCCTGTCAATGAATACAAATATATGTCTAACCTATTTTATACATACATGTACACATAGATGCGAAGTCCTTTTGATCAAGGAATAGATGTTAAACATCCCGATCTTAAGAAGTACCCCTACACAACCACAGAATGGAAATGTGATGAAAAAATGTATGTCTATAGGTTTAAATATATACTATGGGAAACAAGGTTATCAGGCACTCACCCTTACATTCTGATTGTATGGTCCTATAACCACCTTAATACATCACACAGATCAGCTACACGTTCAATGTAAGTGTAATCATAACTTGAAAATTTAACAATTTCACAAGAAACACATTTGTATACAATGTAGAATTGTTTTACTCAATCTGTCAAGCTTTAATCAAATTTACATGTAAAGTGTAAAGTTTAAAATTATACTATATTTGCGATATATGGATCAATTACATTGTACATATACCTGAACACAGGTATGTGTCATAATGGGATAGTTCATTCATACAGGATGTCTCTATGTTTAAGCTGAGAACAGTCAACTTCCTTCTACTTGACAATAACATTCCTAACTGATATGGCCTAAAGTGAGTATTTCCTTTACCACACACGCACTAACATGGTGAAAACAGTTCAAGTAAATACCCTAAAAATTGAATCCATGTAATTTCAATCCTCCTCAGCTTCCGTACTCAAATTTTAACCTAGTAAGGGATCGAGCAAGTGACATGATGAAACATCCTTGCACATAAAGTTGTTATGTGGTGACATCAATGAAGTGGCTCACTAACAGAATTCTCATGGCATCAGGTAACTCCTACTGTCAGATATACCCTCTGATTGCATGTGTGCATAGCTCTTGGCCAATCAGCATCATCCATTAGGGAACTAAGTGGGGTGAGCTCAGGATGTAACAGCTACAATTTAAGTCTTTGTACTGTCGAATAGGTGAGATTCTAGCTTGTTTATTTCTTCCATAAGAGAAACTGGATGTATCTTCCAGCTCTCTCATATGCAAATGAATGCTTCCTCTGTCAATCAAAATTGATAAAGACTGAATGAGCATGCACACCATGTTTTAGGCTGAATGCAGTCAGAGGGTGATACACTGACAGTTTAGGAGGATACAACCTCTGACAATGGTAGAATGACTGGCAGTTAAGATGCGATATTTGAAGACCTGCCCATAAAAGTTTTACGTGGATAAAATACCATCTGATACGGATATTATTAGTTATACGCCACCCTTGCAGGGTACCGTAATACGGGATGAGATTTGGTTTGTCTCGCCCTATTTTTTCGAGGCGCAACCCCACAAGGGTGACATTGGTGGCCACGCTTATTTTGTAGATTTTTCTGATGTTAGCAGGTTTAGTGAAATTTTTCTTGCATTCAGCGTCATTGTAGGGGAGGGCGTGGCTAAGATTACATGAATGAATGTAGCATACATGTGAGAAAGTTGCAAGTTTCATACTGCTGTGACAAGCAGCTGTTGCTCAAACGTTCTAAGAGAAAGATTTGGGGTGCTGGAAAATCTGCAATCGTACATGTATGTAGATATATTTTAGCTGTGATTTCATGAACAGGCCTACAGATTAATCATCAATGCATTAAAACTGATGAGAAATGTTTTTATCTGCCCAAATCAAACCAAAAATCAATGAAAAATCGAACGGCCGACTGCAATCCGCATAATCCTCGGCGGAGGCAGTGTCAAATATATAGACGGGTTGACATGGTTGAGAAAGCATTTTTAAGTTTGGTTTTAGCTTTGAATGAATGGGTATTCACTGATTTTTTTCAATTGTTTCTCATATGCTCTTTATGCAACTCCTTTAATTTACATATGATGGAAACGCTGATTTCACCTTCCTCCACTTTGAGCCATGCAGGTGAGTCCTGGACTCCAGGGGTATACGAGATATATTCATCCAGCAAATCTCATATTTTCCCGGCACATTTGAAATACGGTGTCACCTGTTAGGCCTGCCAGCCAATCAAGTCTACAATCTTCTGTGAGATATGATAAATGACCATGGTCGCCTATAGCAGATGTCTCCTAGTTTGACATATTCTTGACTTTCTTGAGCAAAAACTACCCGTTTTACTTCCATTTGAGAGTTAGTTATCTCTGTCCTGTTTAATGCCATGTTAAATTTGCTGAGGTGAAATGTTTTCACCACAGCATATACATGTATCAGCAATTGCTGAATGCCATGGTAAATTACAAGGGCTGTTAAAGTATTCATACTCGTCATTGACCAAAGACAATTATTTAGGATCTGTACCCCACCAGTATCGTATACAAAGACACTAATCTGTAAACCATCCCCAGGTCAAAACATATTGATACAGAGATAGGCAGTCATAAACCAAACGTGACCAATGGACCAAAACATCTCAAAAATCAACAACCAGCGTTTTCACACATACACTGGGCCATTCAATATCCTGATTGAAAAAAAATACAAGATAGATAAGATCTGCTGCTGGCAAAACAAACCGATAGGTGTCTAACATGTCTATAGGGCTATAGAAAGAAAGATGTCTTTTTCTTCCTTAGTTGCAACCTGCATATATTAAAAGCTTAAATGAAAAGTGGAAAGAAATTCAACTGTCGCTGACCTCTCTCCAAGTACATGTACATGTAGAATAATAAGTATTTAGTGATAATAGATTGTCTTTCAGACTAAACCGTATAAGATGAACCATTCAACTCGCCAGGCTTGTCTCAAACTTGTTCTGTGTTCATGATGAAAAGTTAATCTGATGCGATTTGAAGGTAGTACATGTACATGTGTGTACCGGTACCTAAATATTACTCTCAAAAACAGCAACTTGTCTAAATGAGGATCGCCATCCACACTCAAGGCGGCGCTATAGTGTTCCAACAGGTAAAGAACACGTGGCATCATAAAACGAACAATTATAATTTCGTTACATTATGACGTTGCCTTTGTGAGGTCCAGAAAAACGGCATGGCCATGCACCATAAACCTCTTGGCACACGTAGCCACCTGGCGTCAGTTCGAGCTGGTGAACCCCATTGAGAAGCCTATATATTAAACTATATGTACATGTATGCATCAAACAGCGATTCCAGCCAAACCATTCCATAAGAAAGACAGCAGTTTGGAAAGTGTCTTCATCATCATGCTCATAAAAAAAGAAACATTTTTAGAACATTAAATCAATCCCATGTCACTTGAATTGCTGAATTGAGGGAGTGATCCAATCCATAAGACAGGTGAGTAGAATTGGAGAACAATTTGGGAATGATAATAGATTAACCATATTAGATCAAGATGTAAGACTGGTGTTTCTGGTCAAAGGCCCTCAAATGTATGTGGCGCTTTAATGCAGTTTCTTGATCAATTTGTCTTTTTTTTCTGGAAGAGCCCCAATTTAGGACGGTGATATACAATAGTATTTCTGAAGTTATAAATCTCATAATATGTAATTAAAACAAGCAAGCAGAATTCAGATTGAATCAATTCTCCCACATCAATTGTGATGGTCACGGCAGGTACCGTTGCCAAGATGAGCTAATAGCTATGTCATGTGTATGTATATGAACTGAATCCTTGAACTTATCACATGAACCATGAATTAAATGATGCACTGATGGTATGTACATATATGTACGTGATAAGCTTTGTTGAATCAACTGCTTTGTTGAATAACAAGACTGTATTACATTTTATGTATTTTAGATTGTCAATTTGGTCAGGAGGGAATTATATTTTGCAAGAATTAGAAGACATCATTGTTCAAGCCTCCGATCATGAACTGTTAATGTGTAAAGTTACAATAAATGAGCATGCTTGGCTAGAATTATTACCAAAATATAGGATGAAGATATGCTAAACAAGCATTTCCAGTTTTTCTGCACATTTTCTATCCCACTATCAACTCATCTTTATCTTCTTTTTTTAAGAGAGGTGAATTCAGTGCAAAAAGTCTGTATGAAATTTTACATATGATATTCTTTCAGACCTTTTGAACAAAAGTGAACTAAAGATATGGTAGCTATAATGGCCATACATGTGCAGATTTGGACTTGGTCATGTAGATGTGATAACAGACACACAACATCAGCCTGCACCTACATGTAACTGCCCTGAGGGGCAATGTTTTACAGTACATATAAGTTGTTAAATTGCATGGCTAACTGATGGAAATGACAGATCACATATACCTACATGTAGTTGTACATGTACCTAGTCCACAACCTGACAATACACAAGGAGAACGCTGTGTGAATTTCATGATGAATCTTAAAATGAAAAACACCCACAACATCAATGTCAAGCACATACATTGTAGATCTGTCATACACACATGACACATGAACAAGTCTTCATGTCAACAATTCTACAACAGCACAGCAGTAAAATAGTCTACCACAAATGACACCTTTCATGAATTTATATGGTTTACCCTGATAGCACGAATTGATAGTGAACCATTAAATGTAATGGCACTTCATCATGATAAAATATAGACCTGTACAATACTGAATATGCCATAATTTATCAATCGTTCAATAAATTCAGAACTCCTTATATTTCAAGAGGCAAAGCATTCTATTCTTCTGCAGCAGAGTATTCAGAAGATTTGTCTAAAATGTAGTATTTGGGCGAGAACAATATTAACGAGAGATCCTGAAGGATCTTGGCGCCCACCATTGTCCGATAATTGTAAGCTAATGACAAGAGGTTCTTTTTGTTCATTGTTACTGAGAACAAACGACTTGTAATTTTGTTTGCAGAATTTTGAATTTGAGTGAAAAAGATCGAAAAAAGGACACTGGAAAACACCAAGATATTATTTTTTTTTAGTTTCAGAAGTTTCATGATTTCTCGAAACTGTAGTTGATGTCGGTTGTTATAGCACAAGTGAGAGCAAAGTTAGTCTGAAAGTGAATGTCCGGAGGATCCTTCGTCTTCATTTTGTAGTTTTTTTCCAAACATCATCATTGCATGGGTACTGGAAGCAAACGTAAATCTCTTTGACAGTTTGGCATGAGCTATGAAACATACTACCTAAGATTTTATAATTAGGAATGAATGCTAATTCTGTTCTGTTTACTGGGCTAGTTTGAGATCTCTTTTAAGATACCATGCTCGAAAATAGCAAGATGGTACACAACTTAATGCTGAAGGGATCCGGTCCGTGCAGTAATGTTGAAACTTTGAAAGAGTCTGAAACCTGATTATCTCCCTTGGATCGAAATACGGAGTAGTCGAGTTGTGATGTTGCATCACAAGAGTGACATCCCTTCGTGTATCCTACCCGTCGGCAGACGAAACGCTGGCGCAGTTCACTTGCAACGGCATGGACTAAAGTAAACTGATTTATAATTTGAATTCGGAATCATTTGAACTCCTTGATATAGAAGGTGAAGGTATGGAGGGGGGGAGGGAATTTGGCTTAATGTCACACTCAAGTTTGTTTCACTCATATGGTGACAGTCAGTTTGGTTGATGGAGGAAGCCGGAGTACCCGGAGAGAACCACCGCCCTTCGGCAAGTAACTGACAAACTTTCACACATGGACCAGCTGGGCTCGAACCCTTGCCGGTTCAGCGGTGTGAAACTAGCGGTCACCAGCGAAGCGCCTTAGACCACTCGGCCACCGAGGGCCCCGGTGAAGGTATGGATATTCTCTGTACTCAGTATATGGAATATGACCCCACTTGGGAATACCTTATTAATTTGAAACGTAACTTGGATTTTCGAACCAAGTCCGCTATCTTGCATAACAAGGTCCCATGTGGGATTCGTGTACCAATTTTCAGAAAGATCCATGAAGTAGTTCCTGAAAATTCACGATAATGTTTCAAGGGGAAATTCAAGATGGTCCCCCTGGCAGCCATATTGGATTTTCGAATCGGGCCGAAAAAGGTATCTTGCACAAATAAACCCCAAGGTGAACCTGCATATCAAATTTGAGAAAGATCCATGCAATAGTTCCTGAGAAACCGCGATAACAAAGTTTCATGGGGAAATCCAAGATGGTCGCCTGGTGGCCATATCGGATTTTCGAATCAGACCAGAAAAGGTATCTTGCACAACTAGACCCCCAAGGGGAACCTGTGTACCAAATTTGAGAAAGATCCATGCAGTACATGTAGTTCCTGAGAAATCGTGATAACAAAGTTTCATGGGGAAATCCAAGATGGCTGCCTGTTGGCCATATTGGATTTTCGAATCGGACCAGAAAAGGTATCTTGCACAACTAGGCCCCAAGGTGAACCTGCATATCAAATTTGAGAGCGATCCATGCAGTAGTTAATGAGAAATTGCGATAAAGTTTCATGGGGAAATCCAAGATGGCCACATGGTGGCCATATTGGATTTTCGAATCGGACCAGAAAAGGTACATGTATCTTGCACAACTAGACCCCAAGGGGAACCTGTGTACCAAATTTGAGAAAGATCCATGTAGTAGTTCCGGAGAAATCGCGATAAACTTTCATGGGGAAATCAAAGATGGCCACCTAGTAGCCATATTGGATTTTCGAATCAGACCAGAAAAGGTATCTTTCAAACGAGACCCCAAGGGAAACTTGTGTACCGAATTTGAGAAAGATCCATGCAGTACTTCCAGAGAAATCGTGATACCAAAGTTTCAAAGGAAAATCCAAGATGGCCACCTGGTGGCCATATTGGATTTTCGAATCGCAACAAAAAAGGTATCTTGCACAACTAGACCCCAAGGGGAACCTGTGTACCAAATTTGAGAGAGATCCATGAAGTACTTCCTGAGAAATCGCGATATAGTTTCATGGGGAAATCCAAGATGGTCACCTGGTGGCCATATTGAATTTTCGAATCAGACCAGAAAAGGTATCTTGCACAACTAGACCCCAAGGGGAACATGTGTACCAAATTTGAGAAAGATCCATGCAGTAGTTCCTGAGAAATCACTATAACAAGGTTTCACGGAATAATCCAAGATGGCTGCCTGGTGGCCATATTGGATTTTCGAATCGGGACGAAAAAGGTATCTTGCACAACTAGACCCCAAGGGGAACCTGTGTACCAAATTTGAGAGAGATCCATGCAGTAGTTCCTGAGATATCGCGATAAAAAATTTCATGGGGAAATCTAAGATGGCCACCTGGTGGCCATATTGGATTTTCAAATCGGGACGAAAATGGTATCTTGCACAACTAGACCCCAAGGGGAACCTGTGTACCAAATTTAATAGAAATCCATGCATTAGTTCCTGAAAAATCGCGATAACAATGTTTCATGGTGGAAATCCAAGATGTTCGCCTGGTGGCCATATTGGATTTTCGAATCAAACCAGAAGAGGTATCTTGCACAACTAGACCCCAAGGGAAACCTGTGTACCAAATTTGAGAAGGATCCATGCAGTAGTTCCTGAGAAATCGCGATAAGGTTTCATGGGAAAATCCAAGATGGCTGCCTGGTGGCCATATTGGATTTTCGAATGGGGACGAAAAAGGTATCTTGCACAACTAGAACCCAAGGGGAACCTGTGTACCAAATTTGCGAGAGATCCATGCAGCAGTTCCTGAGAAATCGCGATAACAATGTTTCATGGGGAAATCCAAGATGGTCGCCTAGTGGCCATATTGGATTTTCGATCAGACCAGAAAAGGTATCTTGCACAACTAGACCCCAAGGGGAACCTGTGTACCAAATTTGAGAAAGATACATGCAGTAGTTCCTGAGAAATCGCGATAACAAAGTTTCATGGGGAAATCCAAGATGGTCGCCTAGTGGCCATATTGGATTTTCGAATCAGACCAGAAAAGGTATCTTGCACAACTAGACCCCAAGGGGTACCAAATTTGAGAAAGGTCCACGCAGTAGTTCCTGAGAAATCACGATAACAAGAATTGTTTATGGACGGACTGACTGACTGACGTACTGATCGACTGACGGACGACGGACCACGGACAAAAAGCGATTTGAACAGCCCACCATCTGGTGATGGAAGATGGTGGCCTAAAAATCTGCCTTGTCTGATACCTGTGGACTTCATTTGCAAAGGTGTATCTGTTTAAAAGATAGACAGGTACGATACCATTTAAACATTTATATAACATGCATATCTTGTGAAATTGAGTTCTTTGAGTAAAGGTCAGTCTGTTTTAAAACATTTAAAACAAATGGAGAAGGAGTTCTTGGTTTCACTTTTTAAATTATCCTACCGGCTCTACATATCACCTTTTGGGTTTAACTAATGTTACCGTTCGAGCCGTTGTCCCACACAATGATGAGAATAATATGCTCCCCTGGAAAATCCTGTCAGGTGAGGTAACTCATTTGTGTTACCAATTATCAAACATCTCAGCCAGATGATGTTAGTTCAAATTTATTCCAAATAATGATTAATGAATAATGAAAAGCAATACCAACCCGACACCCGTGTCACCCTGGCCGAGACAGGGAATCAAGTGTCATTAAATTTAATGTCTACAAACAAATATATTGGCATGAAACATTGTTTTCCTGAGAGCCCATTCAAGAAACACCTAAGATTATCACCAGCGCATTATTTTACAACTGTAGATGCTGCTAAAGCTAATCTTCATGATGATATGTACACTCCACTGAATACAAGAGTTCTACTTTTTTTGATTATGTTCAACAGAAATTAAAAGAACTGAAGAGACTACAGACTGCACATTGATTTTCTTCCAAGATGTCAATTTCTCATTTTCTTAGAACAATTATTTGTTTTCAACTCCTCATTCACATTTATACCCTGGTAGTAAAAATAAAGACCTTCCCTCTACTAGAACAGGTATACATGTTATATGACATATCTACATGTGCAGTTAGAAATGAGAATAAACTGTGTTGGCCTGAGGGGATCACGATATTTCCATATACAACTAAAGATACAGGGCTCGTCAATTTCCTTAGACAGCCTGATATAATGGTTGTCCACACAAATACTGACATGCTCAGAGAATGACTTGTGCTAACAAAGACTCCCATTATATAAATATATGTCATATATTATAAATATGAGGCAGCTCTTCAAAATCTTGTGCGGTCTCAATGTCTTCCATTGATCAAGCTGACCTGGAATATTTCAAATATTAGTGGGTTTTTTTCCATCTTCCCACAGTTCAAAAGAAAAAATACATGCGCTTGAACACTGGAATATCAGCCCTGCTCCTAGCAGTAGAATATCAGCCCTGATCCTACATGTAATATCAGCCCTGCTCCCAGCACTAGGGTCTCACTTCATACCCTGATAAGGTTAACCATTGAGACAATATAGCACTGAAACGGGTACAGGTTCTTGGTATTTGAGTACCCGCCAGCAGTATTCAAATAGTATTCGAATACCCATTTGTTGTTGTCAGCAATGATGCAGCGTGCATGTGGTGACATGTATGCAAAATTAGTTAACAGCCGATGGACGTGGAATTATCCACACGGCATAATCCACGAAATCCGTCCTATTCCTGATGATTGTGAGCGAAACAAGTATCAAAACAAATATATTAAAGGCTTGTCTTTCCAGACATTGTCCATGCATTCACAAGCTCAATCAAGACCAAGCTGCCAAATGAAGAATCAGAATCACTGTGCATAAGTCTACTGCGCAAGCAGGGCTCAAACTCCGCAATTTGTTACGACATCAATGTTATTTGATGATAGTGAGATCACCATAGACAACGAATGTAAGAATATCTTGTCAGACAAATTAGAAACTCTGCCCAGTTCGATGGGTTTTCTGTTTCGCCATGAGCATGGGTTGTACTCGGAGGAGATGATGTCTGAGTGATGCGACAACGCTCACATATCTGAATAATGAACAGCTGCATCCATGGGATTACGTCATGGCTCGTGTCAAAGGTTCGGTAATATCGCATAGCAATTAATTACATTGGTAGAATGCACCACACGTATATGCTTGTTGAAATGGCTGTGAAAAATATTTTTAAAGACCAATCATTTCTATTTTCTCGTGAATGTTTAGTTTTTTGTGGTCAGATGTGTTTTATTTTGTACCTGTCATAACTTGTCATCTTTGCGGAATTTGACAGACGCTGATTTTAGCCTAGATTTGAGGCTGATTACTCGAACAAACATATTTCATGCACGGAGTCTCTGAACTCCCTAAATAGAGCTCCCTAAATGTTAGAGTTGATTTAAGATGATGTTAGGACTTATGGATTTTCCTTATGATGACACTTATCATGCTCATGCTATGTGAATAAGCATGATTAAAGCTCCTTACCATTTCAAGCTAGGTTCTCTGCACTGATATCAGTATAATATTCAGCTCTCGGCACAGGAAATAGTCCCAGCACTAGATATTGGTATTGGATATACTGCTGGCCAGAACTTCGAACTGGGACACAAACAATATCTCCGCTATGGATTTCAGCCCTAGATATCTGCATTGGGAAATCAGCACCAGATCTCAGCACTGGACATCTCAGCATGGGAATATCATCACCAGACATCACAAAATATCTACATTAAGATATCAGGTCCAGATCTCAGCAATGGGTCTCAGCTCTAGATACCTGCATGGGGATATCAGCATCAGATGGTCTCAGTCCTAGATATCTGCATGGGGATATCAGCAGCAGATGATCTCAGTCCTAGATAACTGCACTGGCAAATCAGCACCAGATCTCAGCAATGGACATCACTAGATATCTACACTGGGATAGCAGGTCCAGATCTCAGCAATGGATCTCAGCTCCAGATATCTGCATGGTGATATCAGCATTAGATGATCTCAGTCCTAGATATCTGCATGGGTATATCAGCATCAGATGATGTAAGTCCTAGATAACTACACCAGGATATCAGCAGCAGATGACCTCAGTTCTAGATATTTGCATGGGGATATCAGCACCGGACATCACTAGATATTTACATTGGGATATCAGGTCCAGATATCAGCAATCGATCCCAGCTCTAGATATCTGCATGGGGATTATCAGCATCAGATGACCTCAGTCCTAGATATCTGCACTGGGATATCAGTATCGGATGATCTCATGTCTTAGGTATCTGCATGGGGATACCAGCATCAGTTGATCTCAGTCCTAGATATCTGTACTCGGATATCAACACTGGATGATCTCGGTCCTAGATATCTGCATTGGGAAATCAGCACCCAGATCTCAGCACTGGATATCACTAGATATCTACAATGGAATATCAGGTCCAGATTCAAGCAATGGATCTCAGCTCTAGATATCTGCATGGAAATATCAGTATCAGATGATCGCAGTTCCAAATATCTGCATTGGAAAATCAGCACCCAGATCTCACCACTGGACATCACATTGGGATATCAGATCCAGATCTCGGCAATGAATCTCCGCATCAGATAATCTCAGCTCTAAAAATCTGCATGGGGATATCATCACCAGATGATCTCAGCTCTACATATCTGTATGGGGAGATCAAAACCAGATGATCTCAGTCCTAGATATCTGCATGGGAATATCAGCATCAGATGACAGTTCTAGATATCTGCATGGGAATATCAGCACCAGATAATCTCAGCTCTAAATATATGTATGAGAATATCAGCATCAGGTGATCTCAGCTCTAGATATCTGCATGGGAATATCAGCACCGGGTGATCTCAGTCTTAGATAGCTGCATGGGGATATCAGCATCAGATGATTTCAGTTCTAGATATCTGCATGGGGATATCAGCATCAGGTGATCCCAGTCTTAGATACATGCATCGGGATATCAGCACCAGAAGATCTCAGCTCTAGATATCCGTATGGTGATTATGCGCACCAGATGATCTCAGTTCTAGATATCTGCATGGGAATATCAGCATCAGATGATCTCAGTTCTAGATATCTGTATGTGAATATCAGCACTAGATGATCTCAGCTCTAGATACCTGCGTGGGAATATCAGCACCAGGTGATCTCCAATCTAGATATCTGCATGGGAATATCAGCATCAGATGATGTCAGCTTAAGATATCTGCATACATGGTGATATCAGCACCAGATCATCTCAGCTCTGGATATCTGCATGGAGATATCCAATCTAGGTAAACCAAGATGGTAAATCAGGGGAATACCATCTCGACATAACGCTATGAAAACTTTGTGCAAAATGTTCGCCGATATTCTGCGAGATCCCATAATAAGCCAATAAGCTTTTTCTCTGACACTGATTGACGTTTACTGCGCTGCACAATCATTTGATATTTTCTAACCCCCAACGAAGCCCGACTTCACGGACACTGTCTGGAAATGATGCCATATTTGGATACTGTTTCCAGATAATGTTTATATATTAGTCGACGTGCTACCATGTGCAATTACTGTGGGCGTGATTTTAACAAGCTAGCCACCTGATTGGCTAAAAAATGTAGTTTCAGATTCGCATGGGATTTATATAGGGCTGAATTCAGATATAATATTCCGTGATATTATATCTGAGTTTACTGAGATTGGGAGATATCAGCATCAGATTATCTCAGTCCTAGATATCTGCATGAGGATATCAGCACAGATGATCTCAGACCTAGATATCTGCATGAGGATATCAGCATCAGATGATCTCAGACCTAGATATCTGAATGGGTATATCAGCATTGATGATCTGTCCTGGATATCTGCATGGGGATATCAGCATCAGATGATCTCAGTCCTAGATTTTTGCCTTGGGATATCAGTACCAGATCTCAGCACTGGATCAGCACCAGATAGCTGGGATTGCAGCTCAGGGTATCAGCTTGAGATACATGTATCTAACAAGGACTATCAGCACAGGATATCAGCACAGGAAAATTAGCATCAAATGTTATGGTGAAATCAGCACTAGCTCACAGTACACTTGATAGAAGTGCCTGGCATGCCTCAGCAGTGGATATCAAAACTATTTCTCTGTACCATATATCAACATGATCAACTAACACTATCATGACTATAGATCAATCTTAAATGCTACATTTTCTTATATCATTTTATTAAGGTCAAAGGTTTCAGGGTACCAATGTTTTGATAAGCAATGATCCGGGATGACATGTGCACATGTTCACAATGACATGATAATATTTGCCCCATACCCCAGGTATAATTCATGTGGGAACATAAGGTATCTAATAGCCTGATCAATACTGTACACATATATATATATATATCTAGGGCAACAGCTGCTATAAAATGCATTAAATTCTACAAATTAAAATGGACTGTATCCATTCATGATTGTTATGTGTTGAAAATAACTGCTTCTTCACAATGTAACGGCATTAATACCATATTGGAGATTTGAATACAGAGTGTGTTTGAATTAAATCAGGTTCTTCAATCAATTGTGCTATACATGTGAATGTGATATAAGTGAAGTTTTTAGGAGAATATGAATACCAAGGTAACTTATTGTTCGGCTGATTGAATTAAAACATTTAACATGAAATATTGCCCCATTTCTATTCAAATAGGTAAATGTACCGGATGTAAACATAATGGTATCATTTTCTATTTCCCTAGTGATCTTGAAGGCTTTAATTGCACCCCCAGCCAGAAACAGAAATTAATATACCTGTGAAGGGCATAATTCTGTAAAATATGAGCCGAGGGGAGCCACTTTCGATAGGCATCTGACTTAGCACTAGATAAATGAGTGTTAAACATTTTGAGGTTGTGTCTCCAGCAGTTTTGCCTACAATGCGGTACGTTAACGGTCGGACATACATGGCGACGACAATACCCCGAGGGCAAGATGGCCGAGGGGTAAAAATACGAGAAGATAAATAAGTTTTCCAAATTTAGCACCTGTACTGAACACAGATATTCAGAAATAACTTGTACATTCAACTACAGATCACAAAATCAGAGATTATTACATCCGAAAGGGGCATAACTCCATAAAATATGGGCCGAGACAACCAATTTTTTTGTAGGTATCTAGAATACAACTGGATAAAAAGTTTCCTCATAATTTGGTAGCTGTACCAAACACAGTTAATTATATATAACTGGTTACATTCAAGCATATATCACAAAATCAAAGATAACTGCTCCCAAAAAGGGGCATAACTCTGTAAAATAAGGGCCGAGGCGAGTAATTTTTTGTTGGCTTCTAGAATACAACAATATAAACAAGTTTCCAAAATATAATAGCTATATCGAACACAGTTCTGCAGATATAGTTGGTTACATTCAAGCATATAGGACAGAAATATAAATTAATATATCTGTAAAGGGGCATAACTCTGTAAAATATGGGCCACGGGGAGCCAATTTTGAGGCGTCTGATTAAGCACTAGATAAGTAAGTGTACAACATTTGGTGGTTGTGTCTCAAGTGGTTTTGCCTAAAATGCGGTAACGGATGGACGTACGGACGTACAGACGGACGTATGGACGGACGGACGGACGTACATGGCAACGACAAAACCCCGAGGCCAAAATGGCCGAGGGGTAAAAAGGAGCTGATATTCCTTAACATCACAATCATGTACCAATTATACATGTGTGATGTGTGTACTATATAAAGCAAATGGTGTCAAAAATTTGATTAAACTCAATTTGCATCACCAAAAAGCACACTGAAAACTCAATTTGCTGGAAAAAACTCAAATTGACCATGAATGGTCCTAAACAAAATGTATTCTATGAATCCCGGCCCTAGCATGTTTAGGGTTTGCTTTCGATGACTTAGCAATATTTCTGAAAACAAAGAATAAAAATCAATCAAAATATCATCATGGCTATTTCTATTTACTTTCCCTATTGACTGTCTATATTTTGTCTTCCAAATCCATGACAACCATACTGGGAAACATTTTTTCAAACTAAATTTCATGAACTATACATTGAGTGATATGGCATACTGGCTAATTATATATGTACAAGTAGAATAACTAATTCACATGGCATACATAAGAGTTCTCCTCAATGAACCAGCAACAATAAATCACAATTGATTAGTTTATCAGTAATTAGAATGTTTGGCATGAACTTTTCAGAGCATGGCTCATCATTGTATACATGTACCACTGATGGCAAACTAGTCTGTTATTGATTCTGAAGACATACATGTGCATGTAATAGGAAATGTGGGAGAATTTGTGTCATAAACTGTCCCAACATCAGCACAATCACCTGTTATTATACATAGACAACATACATACTGGTAGTAAGTTACATGTATGTAATTCTGTACTGATGGGGGCACAGTAAAACAATTAATCAGATTGTGTCTGTATTATATTATTGAATTAATGAAAACACACATCTAACAAACTTGAGAAAGGATGTCAAAAAATGTGGGGCTCGAAATAAAGCATGTCTTAACAACAACAGAATGTATCAAATATATAGGGGGTGGGTTCAATCAATTAACTGAGAGAAAACATGAGGTAAGAAGCCAATTTATATAAACTGTAAGTTACTCTGCAGGCTTCTGGCTCATTTGCCTATGAAATATCCCTAGACAATTTATAAATGTATGATTGTTTATAGTTAATTGATTTAACATTTGTATACATGGACATTCGCTGTCAGCATCATCACATGCTTCATCATGATCTAAAAGATAACACACAAATCTACACTCTCGCTGAATTACTGAATGGATTGCTGATTTATATTAGTCTACATTAAACCACTACAGGTATTTAATCGGCATGAATTGTATGATATTGGACGAGAGGGGAAAAAATTAAAGCATCTGAAATGAACAGGACAAAATAAACTATTGTACCGTAATCTCTTTATCACATTTAATGCTTAAAAAATAAACATTACGGTTTTTAAAAGTTTTCTGATTAACATACTATAAATAGATGTGATATGGTTATGAGCTGGAGATATGAACCTATACACATATATGTTACATTCAAATGTACATTGTAATTACTGAAGTATAAATGTATATCTCTAAATAGCTTCACCTGTATCTGATTTGTGCGATACTGGGACGTCTTAATCTGGCAGACCCGTCATTTAAGACAACTTCAATCGGCAACACTTTGCGTGCAATATACTTGGCCCATTTCACTCCTTGGTTGAACGGTTCCCCACATGTAGTCACCTATTGTATGTGTCTTACATGACGGATTTGCCCTTAATCTAGACGTCGAGATTAAGACGTCCCAGTATGGCTCTAATATATGTTAGATTTTCCTAACTTTCAGCTAAATTCAGATGTAACATTAATATCAATCTACTAATATCATATGCAATGAATTTTCCTTTCAAAAAACATTCAATATGATTGGTGAATAATTGATATTTGATAAACAATTTCATTGACCCATTTAAAATCTTGTAAACACTATGATTGGTCAATACAAAATTTGGTACAGATATCTTATTATTTGAGGAGTGGTAGATTTTGATTGTAGAGACACATTATAGAATTTTCAACCAATCATTAGAATATAAAAAAGCCTAGATTCAAAACACTGGAGCCAATAGCCTTACCAGCTACATACATGTATACCTCATTACCTGGCAGCTCTAATCTGAGGTTACCTGTGTCAACCTCTCTGCACAGCCAGGTGACTGGTCAATATTGAGCTAATTTCTTATGACAACATAGATTGCTTACACACTCTCTGGCAAGTAAACCGAAAAAAAAGTTTCAACCCTGCCAAACATTTTGTTTTTCTCTCCTACTTGTGAGGTTTTTTGTACATGTACTAAGCCAATTCAACTGAATGTCATTCTTTCCCATTTTTGTGTGTTTTTATGTGATTGTTGTATTTATATTTCCTTGGGGGATGAGGAGGGGGGGGGGGTTGGCTGAGTACCTTGTTCAGATGTAATTAGTATTCCATAACAAATGTATCAGACAAATCTTCTGCCGAGTACATTTAAGCCAGGCAGTACAATGACATAGAGAACCTGTTTGTTTATAATGCAGCCATGGGCAAAACACTGACAAGGTCCTCACAGACAGTCAGTGTGTTTTACATGTTTTACCATTTTACACGCAACAGCTAACATTAGTAATTTTTAACATGTTGCAGCTTGCCTTCTATATGCAAGTTGCATTTCTCACCATTTCATTTATTTATTGTTTTCCATACTATACAAGCTGCTTCAATATATTCTGATGTGTAAGTCAAAACACATTTTTCTTGCATGTAAAATATAACTTTGAGAGAATAGATTACATGTATATAACCTGATGGGACTCTATATCCCCCATCTGCCTCTCCAACAACAACTGTCAGTACAAATTTGTCATTTATGGTATGTTGAACACCACCTCAGATACATACAGATCATTCTCTAGAAGGTACTTGTAACTAGAACAAAATCTTTCAAACTTTTACTCTCCGTGTGCCAGTCTACAAATAGTGATCAAGTTCACTCTTTTTTACTTGTAAGCAGAAAAAATCCATCTTTATGTCAACCGACGTTAAATACTGTGGCATGCATACATTATTTATCCCGAGAACTGCAAAGATAGCTAGTGAAATTTGTAGAATGTGTGCAGAATTTCTCTCCACAGTAGCCTGAAGTTAAGTTTTGTCGTCTGAATAATTAGAAGAAATAGGGTATTAAATGAATGGTCTCCTGTGGAAGCAGTGACCATTCATGTTTGGGTTAGAGACTGTGTACAGGTGTAATATATAACCAATCAGTCTGTTATATCAGGGTTTGTAATTGACTTCTCTAGTTAACCTTACATATAATACTTACATGAACTTCAGCCAGAGATTCCTCAGACTCGTAACAATCCTGTCCTGGGTAAATTAGGATGAAATCATCACCCATCTCCTTCTCAAGTAGACAACTCATTGTGGTAATTAGTCTTGCGGAACTTTGTAATCCAGGTATAAATGATCACAACTTCATCTCTCCACTCAGAGGTAGTACGTATTTATCCTCATGGATAATGAAAGAAGGCACCACATAAACTCGCGTAAACAAATCACACCTTGACCCCGACACAAACCAGGAGAATATCATGGACAATAAAGGGTCAGCTGAATAATTAACAGGTATTGTTTTTTGCTACCTTGAAACTGAAACTAAATTATCAGCTTCACAATACATGTCAGCTGAAAACATGACTTCGCATAAACGATAATCTCAAATGGACAAGCCGTTAAAAACTATCAACCCAAGATCCTTGTATTTATAGTGCGTCATCTGCTTGTATCACGTTATGATGGTTTACAGCCTTCGTAAAACTGCCGTACAATCTATGTACTTCTACTGTATATTGAATATTGTACATTGACTGCTTCAGGCCATATCAAAGTGGCCTAGCTCTGTTATTTGGCCATGAGTAATATAGGTAAATCCCACGTGTGGACAGGTAACATCTCCTTACACCATCAGTTACAGGTAGATCATGTGGGCACACCTGTGAATCTCCAGTCAATATTGTTACATCACAGGGTCATCATGGGTGGAGAGCTGCCAATCAAATACACCACATACCTGTACATAACACACTGAGGGACAGGTCAGTGGACAGGTAAGTTCAGGTCCAGTCACTGAGCGAGGTGTGTTGTCACTCAACAGGTGGCCTCATTCTGTCAGTCTGTTAGAGATCTCCAAATCTGTATACATCACAGCTGGGTGAGACTGCACGTAATTTGTGTGTGCACTGCTAAACACATGCACCCCTGTCTAACCTGGGGGCAGACATAGAGGGATGGTGTCACTTCTGGAGTGTCCTCAACAAGAAGGTGGAGATATTCCCAGCAATGTCCAGTCACACTCATATGCCAGCGTAATACCTGGACAATGTTCACTCAAATCCACGTCAAGAATGAAACTCCAAACAACATCACTCAGGGCTTGTGAAGATGTTTTTAGGTGATTCAATCCTAGCATTGGTCACAGTATGCTTCAGGACTTCAAGGAGTTGTTACTGCAGGGGATTGTCCTGGTTAATATCAAAGCCCCAGATTAGCACACCACGACACAGTCTGTAAAACAATTCTCCTTGCACATACAAATAGTTCAGCGTGCCGGGTCTTCTTCACTTTGATGACATAAAAGAAAAGATCCACTGATACTCGAGTGTAGAGTTATGTGGCCATCTCGTGTGGGGAACGGTGCAGGGATAATCATCAAGATTCTAACCAGGAATAATATCAACCACGATGTCTAACTGCAGCCAGGAATGTCCACGCAGGTGTGCCACCTCATTAGAAAGACAATTAAACACAGGTACGACCGACTTAAAACTATGTGGTGAATATCTGTACATACCATCAGGAGTATACTACAACTGTGTATGATCTATACAGGCTGGCAAATTAAAACACAGGATAGGTAGTCTATTTATAAAGTCTGATTTAACCACAGGTCACTCACACATCCAGAACAGGGGCAAAAATAGAAAAAACATTCACTCTTGTGATAATCCATTATCCATTGTTTTCAAGCAGAACATCCATATTATGGAAACACCTCCTGTAAAACAACAGGTCCAATCTTGCAGCTATGTCTAAGTCTTCAGGTACATGTACTGGTACTTTATGAATATAATAATCTCCTTGTCCGTCTTCAGTAGGTATATGTATCCATAGTCCAAGTTAACACACTCGGGTGAGAGAAATAGAAAGGAAGGTCTGTTTCATATCTATGTCTAACTCCCTCCTACAGTGGGATTTTTTTCACACCTGAATTAATTGCAAGTATATGTACATGGAGGTGTGCTAAAAAAGATATAATACTTCTTAAAAAGCTCTGCGTGTATCCGTGCCGATAGAGTAGATAATGTCATAGTTCATTGAGTTTCATGTATGGGAAGGAGTAAGGTGGAGTATAAATAGTTGATATGTCATGTCCTCCTCCACTGTCTCTCTATTCTCTTGTTTACCTGTCACATCAGACAGGTGCTTCTCTATCCCCAAACACCCTCCTTTCCCCTTTCTAACGGTATTCACATACAAGCACAGCTCCAGATCTGACGGACTGGCATGATCCTCTGTACAATTTTCATGTACATTCCTCCATGACGTCAGGCCAGTATAAGCACATTCAAAAGTGAGATATTTTGACTGATTTATGGGAGTTTTATGGGTTTAAATACTGTTTTATCAGTGTAACCTAAATCCATACACAAACGCCTGAGAGTGGTGATCAGCAGATATGGACAGTAAATGCATCAAACACTGCATTAACTTTCACCTTCAGTGTCCAATCTGTATTCACTTGTCAAATAAGAAATACTAATTATCTTGATATTGGCTGGTACCACCGAAGAATGTCTTAATCCTAATGCAAAAAGTCAGCTTTTCTGTTGTCGATTTCAAGTCAAAGTAGATCGGACAGTGGATCGGACAGTTGAAGCCTGTAGGTCAACTCTTTGTTGAAATACCTGTTCATAAGTACATGGCATCACACAAATAATGTACTTGCTAGGCCATATCTGAACGTTCAAGGTAATGCCAAACTCTATGAGTCCCACAGTAACACAGTTGCTATTATCCGGAAAAAGTCCAAGAAATAAACAATGTAGGAATTTCACAACCAATGTGCCTTTATACACTGTCCTGGTAGTACCATTCAATGAAGGAATATGTTTGAGTACCCACAAGTAGGCTACAATGGATATTCACCCAGATCTCGGTCAAGTTAATCAGCTTGAGTAGATTACAGGTAAGTTACTAACGTGTATCCACAGGTAAAATCCTGAATATCAGATAAATATGTCACACACAGACACCATGCATCCTACTGCTATACCAGAAGAGCACACTATTATGATGGGCATACAGGCCCACTGACTATGTCCCAAGGCTGTGAATCAACAGGTATGTTGAACAATCCAATATGGAGCCAGTTATAAGCCACAGAACCATTCATAGTTAAGCATGACCAGGCTGGAGCCGAGGAACTGGCTACTGTCCGAAATAGATCCACTGGACACGTCAATTAGCGCTGGCCCATCCACCCTATAGGAGTACACAAGTGCAACGTCAAATTGCTCTACTAGTCTGTGTACTCTATGGGTTGTTCCGAAATTCTGCCTTAATAATTATGCCATACAGGTTAACTGAACAGAAGACTTGGATCTCTTGAACTCTATTGAAACAGGTCAGGGCAGGTGTTGGGTTGGTAATTCCTGAGCCATTTAGCCCTCAATCTGAACTCCATTCTGACCAAACACAGCGCATACACAGGCCTGATCAGCTTAGGTATGTGTAATCTCCTGACCCATAGTTAACTGGACAATTCTCTCCTGTACTCAACAGGTATAGGGTCATCACCTCTTCAGTACCAATGGATTTATAGTTCCTGTATCAAATTACATGTAACCACCCTCTACTGGCATCTGTATCAAAACACAGCTAATTTGTGAAAAAGCCTACCAATGTTTCAACTCTACTATTCCTATTTGCTCCTACATTTTGCCACAAAATATACATGTACAAAAATGATAATGTTAAGTTGAATACGTCAGAGTTATCTAGACTTCAGATAATCTCAACGTCCCAGAGTCGGCTAATCAATAAGTGAAGGTACATGTACACCTAACTATGGGCGGTCCATATGATATACCTGGCCTGTATATACAACAGCTAAACACAGTAGAGTGCCGTAATTATTCAACAGGTTCGAGCACATGTACATGTAGCAAAGGGTTGAATTTCTAACAGAGTGCAGATCTACAGTACCTATATACAATTTGCTGCCTGTGCTGGAATATTATGGTCCACAAATCAGCCTATTTTCACACAAAAGGTACACATTTTACATTGTCTGGGTGCATGAAAATCTATATATGTAGAAGGAATGAGTAATACAGTATTATTTGTGAATAGTGTTAGAATTCATTCATAGAGGATTCAGGCACACAGTTGAAGATCTTAATACTGTGTAGATTAGAAGAGGCAATTAGTTTAAACCACATTGTTATTAAATTACAATTTGTAACTGTTTATCATGTTTTCATTCCATGTCAAGTACATGTGTATTTTATGTGCAGGATTGTATATTGTAACCATTAATATAGTAGTTTTCACCAGTATATGATTGCTGGTAATATGAAATATTTTTGTTCTGAGAAGTCATACATTGCCGAAACTGGTTAACAATATATGGTTTTTGCTCATATTCTACATTTTGTGTAGTGTTTTTATTACCATTATTTATGATATATATATTCCCAAATTCTAATTTCTCAGTACTATAGCCAATCCACAATAGAAGGCCAAGGACTCGCCAGACAGAAAGTATAAGCACGTTACACATACATCCTATACAATGGGACAGCAAATCTCTTTATTCTTGGGGCGGTCACTTCAGAGTCTGTGGAGAATTTCTATAACATTTCTGTTTTTATCAGTTTATAATCCCACAGTATAGCACAGCTATTCAGTGTTCACAAGCGTAATTGACTGTTTAAGTATATGTTCATTCAGAAAACCTGATACAGGTATTTCAAATATAAGCACAGCTCTTGAACAAAAAAAAATCCCTGCCGATCATAGCGAATTTATCATCTCCCAGCTAGTTTATTTTAACTCTCAGTAAATTGGCAAACATGGCCTGACTGCAAGCAAGCATTATCCAAGCCCGAGAGGAATTTATGAGGAATGCATTCTGAGCAAGTTTCAGAAAATTCTTTGATGTTAAGTTCCAAACTGTATTCACTAAGTACATGCATAGTGTATCCTCATCTCATTACTTGTAAATGTCTACCCTCATCAAACCTTGTTTTATCAACTACATTTGTCACAGGTGAATTTGTTCTTAAAATTAATTTGCAAATTATAATGAATAAAGAATGACTGTATTAAATTTGTTTCTGGCAACTTCCTCATTATATTAACTATTACATAATATAATGGATGTCGTTATAAATGGTTCAATGTATACCCGGTACGCAAGTTTTTTTTTTTTACAGACTGTATATCTACATATATGTGACTGCTGTACAATGAAACCTGAAAATACTGACAAAGCATGTGACTGGGCGAAAGTGTTGTTTTCTTACGTCATATTTTGGTTTTCTTTGGATATAGCAAATAAAAAATGTGAGCGAGAGGAAAGGTAGGTTGAAGGCTTTGGTCAGTTTTGATGGGATTTCACTTCTACTGCTGGTATTCTCAGGACATGATGTTTAATTAACCTTAAGAACAACTGAGAAAATGACATTATTTTTGTTAACTTTAATGAAGTTTATGTCTTTTAGGTATTGTACCATGTTAGGAATGTTCAATTATTCATGTTCATACAGGATTACTAATTTAAGAAATAGATCAGGTCTACAATTGTATTTTAAAACAAGAAAAAACAAAAAACAAACTTATATATGTAGAAACAGGTGAGTCATACATGTAAGTATACATGTCAACAACGTAGATAATGTAGTTAATTATAAAACAGTCAAATCTACCACACCACAGACATGGCAGGAAGGGAGGGTATAAATTATGTGGTGATGATGGAAGGATGGTAACAGGTGATAGCAACTGTACAATATACATGTATAGATGTGCAGATGTACATACATATGCTTCAAGAGAACACCAGGATGAAAAGTTAAAGATCATCTCTTTGTCCATACAAAACTGATAAACATGATCCTATCTCAAAAAACACGGTCAAACCTTGGCATCATTAATACCATCTACATAAGCAGTGGCTGAACTGTAGATGTATGCGGGACGACAATGTATTTGAGGAAAATAAACAATTTACCAAAACTATCAAAACTGTACAAGTATTTTCAAATAGGATAACTCTATAAAACATGTTCACCTAATTTCTACCATTTAATAGCCCATTCAAAAGACTTTCCCCAATATATCAGCATAGGGAGAACTATAACAAGTACTACCCAAAGTGACCTAGACTGAATGTGAGTGAGTGAGTGAGAAGGCTTTAATGTCGTTTTCAACATTTTTTAGTCATACATGTATCACGATGGTGCCTACATGTGCCAGGACATGAGAGTGTCCACAGTTCCTATTATCCTGGTCCAACAGGTACACTGTGACTTTGAATGTGTGAGTGAGTGAATAGGGTTCAACGTCGCTTTCAACGTTTTTTCAGCTATATCACAACGGGGAAGGGAAGGGAGGGGGAGTGGAGAGGGTACCTACTTGTAACAGAGCAGATCTAATGCTGCCATTTTGTAGTGCTGTCCCACCGAAATATCATGCCGTAGGCAGACATGACACCCCACTCAGTCACATTATACTGACGCCGAGCAAACCAGTCCTTGTTCTATCCTCTTAATGCTGAGCGTACGCAAGGAAGCAACAAGTTCCATTTTTCAAGTCTTTGGTATGACCCGGCCTGGGATAGAACCCAGTACCTACCACTTACGAGGCCTACGCTCTACCATTAGTTCACCGCAGTACGGTCCTGACTTTGAATGTGTGGATCACTGGAGTGTGAAACCAGTATTATGGTAGGATATCGGGACCTTGGGATAATTAGGAAATACTCAAACATGTTCAAAATTTAGTCTACAGTTTACATATAAATGGAAGCACTGTTTCTGGTCCATTTTATGATATTTATGGAACAATCTTAGTTCATAACCAAACTCCTTGTATAATCTAGCATAAATCTAAGAAAGAAAATAGTCCAATGAATAATATAGTTACTTCCATGTAAAACTATAACACTGTGGCCTACATTTATAAATATACAATACATGTAAATTATTGATCAGTTAATTATCAACACAGACCATGTATAAAACATGAGTTTACCATACATATATTACAATTCATACACAGGTGCATGAACAGTCTGTTACGGATCACAGATCTCAAGCGTGTGGATAAAACAGTACCTCACGCTTTTTAATCAGATCTTGTATAGATCTGATATCAAAAATAAATATTTTGATGTTTTAATATTTATCATTTTAAACTTGTTCAACCAAATAGAACTGTTAATTCCCTCCACACATATATCCATATTAAATTCTTCTCCCACAGTGTCCAAATGATAATCTATTTCTATATAATTCAGCAGCTTATCAGTTATAATATTCATATACATGTATACTAATTTCTCTAATAATTAAATTACAGGAAGTGAAATTTCGGACCATAAAATCTACAGGGGGTGATCAAATTTAATAGAACAGCAAGTTTACACCATAGTCCAAAATTTTGCAGATTATCCATTATTTCTTTGTGATTTTAACGAATTTAGAGAGTATCAATATTTGTTTAAGCCTGATTGAATTTTATCCACAAACAAGGGAGTGATTGAATTTCAATCATATAGGGTGATCGAATTATTGGAATATTTAATGTAAATCATCTAACTAATTAGCAACATAAGCATGAAATGTTAATTTCATTTTAAATGTGTGACTTTTAATCGCATGTCATAATTAATTTAAGGGTACAGGATCCCCAAGGTAATCAAATCATAAATGTATTCTTTCTTCATCAGATATCCATGTCATTTTGTGAATGGAGACTGTATCATGCAGTGATTAGTTAACATGGTTAAGTTATTTTCGTTAAGTTATTCTTGTGACCTCTTGATTATCTGCATCAAGTCCATCACTATATTATCTTCATCATAAGCATGCAATATTACATGTATTAAACATGTTTTTTAGATCTAAATAAAGCGTTTGTGGTTATTTTAACATTCGTATACACAGATACGTGAATCATGTGCATGTGGAGAAGGTAACATGCATTTACTGGGTGTAGACAAGCCAGATTTAACTACTTCATATAATATTAATATCTATATTCCTGCACATGTATATCAAACAATGCGAATCACTGATCAATTATCAATATCATGCATGTTCAAACTCTTGTTTTTCATGAATACACATACTGAATTACTTTTTTCTGTACATAATAATGTCATTTAAAAATTGAGTAACATTCTAATTATTCTTAGGATGGTATTTATGACTTGGTCGAGTGGTTCGGAGCACTTGCATTAACTGCTGGCAATTTGGTGCCAAACTCTGAGGGTGCAGGTTTGATTATGAAATGGGACTGGTCAATACACTATAAAGCACAAGTATCTGTGCTTCATCGTGAAAGTGTTATCCTAAAACTCATTAGATACGAATATTTATTTTTGGAACACATACACAAAAACCTTGTATTTTCAGCATATTATGAGCACTATTCCTTAACATCCTTAGGTTTAATTTTTTTTTTTGTGTGAAGAAATCAAATTTGAGGAAGAAATGTTCATCTCACCTCATGCACTCATATTGGCAACCTCAAAACTGACAATCTCTTAAATTCACTGCACTATATTTAACAGTAAAGTTTCATCAGTGAAGGAGACTTTTCTTCCAATGTATTTGTTTTACAAAAACTGTCAAACAAACCCCATCACACCAGCTTCAGGAGCTACAGATCCTATGGGCTTGAATTGTAAAACAAATCCAACATCAACAAAATAGCCAGATCTCTGACACTTCAGACAGACTTAATCATTTCTGGAAAAAAAAGTAGCACTGAGCCTTGGTGAAATGAACAGTGAAACTTACAAAATTGTTCCTTTTCTTGAACTTTCTGCTGCTGGATTGTGCCTCGATTAGTACACGTGTGCAAGTATGGTTATGAACGAATGACTCCCTACATCATACAGGCTACTCCTGGTATTGGAATATGGCAATAGTGATTTGTTTATTCACAGAACATAACAGGAGGAAACTGCAGCAGTTATCAGCTCTATCACCACGATCACAGACAGGGAACCATGGGTAGAAATGTAACATCTGGTGCCAGGCTTACACTGCACGGTAGGTATGTAGGTTCATACATACTGGTGCATCAGTATATTTTAGATTTGATAGATAGGATCAAACATATACATTATTAGTATGCTTCAAAAGAAAACAACAATGTAGATTGAACAGGGGAAATATTCAACAGGAACAGGACAGAATATTCAACAGAAATATGACAGAATATTCAACAGGAACAGAACAGAATATTCAATAGAAATAGGACAGAATATTCATCAGGAACACAACAGAATATTCAACAGAAATATGACAGAATATTCAACAGAAATATGACAGAATATTCAACAGAAATATGACAGAAAAATCAACAGGATCAGAACAGAATATTCAATAGAAATAGGACAGAATATTCATCAGGAACAGAACAGAATATTCAACAGAAATATGACAGAATATTCAACAGAAATAGGACAGAATATTCAACAGGAACAGAACAGAATATTCAATAGAAATATGACAGAATATTCAACAGGAACAGAACAGAATATCCATCAGGAACAGAACAGAATATTCAACAGAAATATAGTGTTCAATACTTACAGAACAGAATATTCAACAGAAATAGGATAGAATATTCACAAGGAACAGAATATTCAACAGGAACAGAACAGAATATACATCAGGAACAGAACAGAATATTCAACAGAAATTTAGTGTTCAATAGTTACAGAACAGAATATTCAACAGAAATATAGTGTTCAATAGTTACAGAACAGAATATTCAACAGAAATAGGACAGAATATTCACAAGGAACAGAATATTCAACAGAAATAGAACAGAATATTCAATAGTAACAGAACAGAATATTCAACAGAATATTACAGAACAGAATATTCAGGAACAGGAACAGAACAGAATATTCAACAGAAATATAGAATATTCAATAGTAACAGAACAGAATATTCAACAGAAATAGAACAATATTCGGACAGAAACAGAACAGAATATTCAACAGAACATAGCAAACAGAAATAGAACAGAATATTCAATAGTAACAGAACAGAATATTCAACAGAAATAGAACAGAATATTCAACAGGAACAGAACAGAATATTCAACAGAAATATAGTGTTCAATAGTAACAGAACAGAATATTCAACAGAAATAGGACAATATTCGGCAGAAACAGAACAGAATATTCAACAGAACATCAAACAGAAATATAACAGAATATTCAATAGCAACAGAACAGAATATTCAACAGAAATAGAACAGAATATTCAACAGGAACAGAACAGAATATTCAACAGAAATATAGTGTTCAATAGTAACAGAACAGAATATTCAACAGAAATAGGACAATATTCGGCAGAAACAGAACAGAATATTCAACAGAACATCAAACAGAAATATAACAGAATATTCAATAGCAACAGAACAGAATATTCAATGGTAACAGAACAAAATAATCAACAGAAATAGAACAGAATATACAACAGAAGAGACTATGCAATGGAAACTAAACAGAATATTCAAATCAAACAGAAGATTCAATAGAAATAAGGAACATTCAGTGGAGACAGACCAGAAGATTCAGTGGAGACAGGCCAGAAGATTCAGTGGAGACAGGCCAGAAGATTCAACAGGACATGGGCATGAGTAACACTCATGAATGCTCTACCAGAACGAGTTAAAGACTTGTACCAGCCGAAAACTCACAGGGTCTTGAAGAGAAAAACACATGAAAAATGAACTTGATTGATGAAGACAGACCGCCAACCAGCCAGCCAGCTAGACATCATCAATCTATGATGGATATTGCTTCGCAATCCATCCAAAAATTATGTGTGTGACACTCAAACAGGTGTGCAAAATAAAATGGCATTGTTCATATTTGTGGATGGATCAAGATAGGATATTATTCATACAATGCTATGTTTAGGTGTGAAGAAAATAACTATATGCCTCTATAGGTATGTACATGGACAGGACAAGTATGCATTCAATCTACAGTACCTGCATCTCCATAACATTCACCTGCATCGTTCATGTAGAATGTAGAATTGGAAAACAAGAGGTGTATTCTGTATGTCCTGCAACCACAAAGCTTCTGTTAAGACCCTTTGATATTTACTTAAACCACAAGACTGGGTACAAACATTATGTAATGTTGACAAACAGCTCAGCAAGATGACATTTATCCTGATTAACTTACTGTCAACAGCATCATCATCACAGAGATTACAGTGTACGTATTATGGCACAAGACAAACCAGCCTTTCTTTTCATACTGAACATATATCATGTGTACATGTATGAAGAGAAAAATTAATAGGGAAAGAAACAAAAACAAACGATTGTTTGAGTCTAAAGAAGATCAAACTTCAGTTTCATGCCATTGATAAATACATGCAGGAATATAATAGCCTCTACATATGTCCAAATTCACGTTCATATATTTCTGTACGTTGAATTCAGCTAAATATAAAGTGGTGTCATTTAGAAGGTACCAGATAAACAAAGTTATAACTTTGTTATCTTCTCTGGGACTAGTCTCTGTACAACTTCGCACAACCTAGTTTTCAGTCTAATGCAGGAGCCAAGCATCCCCCCCCCCCTCCCCCCGCCAAACCTCGAGGTTTAGTGGGGACTTAACAAATGGCTTTGCTTTTCTTCTCTATTAACAAATGGAAGTTGTTAAAATGCTTCAATGACCTACATTGTACCCCATTGGGTAAAATATTGAAGTGAATGCCCATCTGAACCCAAATACAATTAATGTCCAGCCCTAGGTAAAAGAAATGTAACTGAATCCCAACATAAATTGGATTGAAAACGTGCGAGAGCCCCACTCCCTGGTGCATAAAATTGTTATCAATCCCCAGGTAATCCCTCACTAAAGCCAACCCTTGCCCGACGTTGGGGTGGGGGGGGGGGGAATTTTGTTTGACTCCTGCATAATATTTCAGTGTTGACACTTTCCATTTCTTTATCATGCTGCCATCATGGTCAGACAAAAGTGACAACTTTTATATATAAAACAGGCTTCTGACAATTGAAGTACTTTAACCCTCTCACAGAATCACCCATGCTATATTTCCTTTAATGAACCATCTACATGTACATAGTGGATATAAAATATCTTATACATGTACAAACATTATAACAACCGTTCAATTTTTTCCAATTTCATGGATGAACGATGTACTTAATTTACATGTAGACCTGGTCTAATATTGTGGAATATTCTAAACCATTCCCAATATAACCGGTTTAATAAGTCATGTGTTGTTTAATCAGGTTAATGACCTGTTTTATTCTACCAATATGTCATTATTGCAGCATGCACTCTACTATTTTAATGACATAGAAGATTTTTGTTTTTGTCATTTATGGGAGCTGTGTCATTACGGTCATTAGAGGGTACTGTTTGTTCGCTTTCGAGACTACCAGTCTGCTATGTCCTATTTTTGTGGGAGGCCTGTTGGCCGAGTGGAATATATCGCCAACATATGGTGCTGGCAGTTGGGTTTCTTACTCTGGTGGTCACTGGTTTGAATCCTGCATGGGACTCTACCAATTTTCAGCACTATAATCTGTGCTATACTAAGACGGTTTAATCCCAAAAGAATAAATATACTGTTAATGACATAAGCAAATTATCATGAACACATTTGTGTGCATTCATACAAGAAAGAATCCTCTGAACCATTTGTGTAAAGTATGTGCACAGACAGATTCATGAACACATTTGTGTGCATTCATACAAGAAAGAATCCTCTGAACCATTTGTGTAAAGTATGTGCACAGACAGATTCATGAACACATTTGTGTGCATTCATACAAGAAAGAATCCTCTGAACCATTTGTGTAAAGTATGTGCACAGACAGATTCATGAACACATTTGTGTGCATTCATACAAGAAAGAATCCTCTGAACCATTTGTGTAAAGTATGTGCACAGACAGATTCATGAACACATTTGTGTGCATTCATACAAGAAAGAATCCTCTGAACCATTTGTGTAAAGTATGTGCACAGACAGATTCATGAACACATTTGTGTGCATTCATACAAGAAAGAATCCTCTGAACCATTTGTGTAAAGTATGTGCACAGACAGATTCATGAACACATTTGTGTGCATTCATACAAGAAAGAATCCTCTGAACCATTTGTGTAAAGTATGTGCACAGACAGATTCATGAACACATTTGTGTGCATTCATACAAGAAAGAATCCTCTGAACCATTTGTGTAAAGTATGTGCACAGACAGATTCATGAACACATTTGTGTGCATTCATACAAGAAAGAATCCTCTGAACCATTTGTGTAAAGTATGTGCACAGACAGATTCATGAACACATTTGTGTGCATTCATACAAGAAAGAATCCTCTGAACCATTTGTGTAAAGTATGTGCACAGACAGATTATCCTCTGAACCATTTGTGTAAAGTATGTGCACAGACAGATTATCCTCTGAACCATTTGTGTAAAGTATGTGCACAGACAGATTTTTATGAGAATGAGACACTTTACTTACTCCTATTAAATTATGTACAACCTGCTGAACATAAGCTTTAGATATAAGCTTTTATAACACTGGCCTCGCTGGGGAAAAGAAATAGATGATGAACCACATCACATTTCATTTCAACATGTAAATGTTATTCCTTTCTAAATCAGCCACTACGTAAATTTTGGAACTGACTTAAATGAATTGATACAAAAATGTAAAAAATATAAAGTACACGACTGTTTAGAAGACTAATGTTGTTCAGGTTAACTGCTGTAACAGTTGTCTCCCCTGATTAACACAAAACACTCGAGCTGTCCATGACCAAGAGTCCAGCTTACATTAATGTACCCAGATAAAAATTAAATAACTTTGTAATAATCAGAAAAATAATTTAGAACTGACTGATTCATTAAAATCTGATGAATCTGGAATGGGAACTCGACCCCGATACTTTTCATTTTATTTTAAAGTTTCATAGACCATGAGAAAATTCATTGCACAAAAGTAATATTTCAATGTAACTTGGATGAGAAAACAGTATCCATTTCGCATGATATACATGTAACTCTACTGTAACTCTCATATCAACAGTTACAGCATCTTACCTCAGCTTCAAGCTATTATGTTGCAGAAATACAGGTCAAGTTCACTGATAGGACACTGAAATGGTATGGTACCGTAATTATCCACCCTCTTAACATTGGTAAGTTAAACAGACACAGGAAAACTGAAATTCACTGCATAATCTTATAAAAAATATAATACTTTTGCATATACACTTAGATTGTCTATCAGAAACTATTGCCAAATGTATCTGGCCTGGCTAGACATGATATCTCCTACATCAGCAAGTCACAAGCACCTGACTGAAGTTCTATTATTCATGCCCTCCAAGAACTTGAACACAATACATGTCTATGCACAATTATATATGTTAACATGAGTTGGCACTGACATACAGGTACACATACCTATATAATTTACATGTCCATACATACACAGGTATGGTCATATTACCACTATATATGCATAAATAAATGAGACAAAGTCCATGACAGATTATTATACTAATATCCATATTTACCTGGTCTTCTAACTGGTACATGTAACTGTGCATCAACAATGCAGAATGCAGAATACACAAAACTTACAAAATGAGAGGGTACGTTAAGCTCAAGTAATTGAAATTGATGCATGTTCCGGAGAGCTGCCACTCATGGATGAGTTGAAATCGACACACTTTTCTAACAAATGCCAATCCGACACTCTAAGTATTCAAATTAGATCTCATTCTATATACTATTCAGAGACTGGACTGGTTCAATGATGTTTGAGAAATGTTCATTCCGTAGTTACTGACTAATGAATTAGCGTTTCTCTATAAATTTATTTGTGTGTGGAATGAAGTTTCCAGTACCATACTTTATGCACTGGACCCTCAAAGTTTTGAAGAAGAATTTTGATACTTGAAATTACAATGATAAAAAGTATATTTTATGAATCATAAAGTTTTAGGTTTCAATGTGAAGAACGTCTGCGACCAAAATTATTTTCTCACATTATGGACATTACCACAATATACGTGTTCAGTGCGAAAAGTTTTCTGGTCGCCATGGACCTTCATGTCAATTGGCTCTAGAAGAGGCACAACATGTCACCTTGTGGCAAAATAACTTGTATCGACGACTATTTCAATTATGTGTCACTTTCATAATATAAAATTCATTTGATCAAATCTTAAATATGTAGTCTGCAGGATGTAGAGCTTGCCAGAATGACTGGAATATGGTGTCTTCTACCTACGGTAATCCCTCTCAGCCCACACAATTCACCTCGGCAATCGGCAATTGCCGAACTAAATGCTGTGGCATGAGCAGTTCACCTCAGCAATATTTAACATGGTGTTAAATAGGAATTAATTTAATATGACATTATAATTGCCAAGGTGAGTTTCCCGAATTGTGTGGGCTGCCTCTAATAATTCAATACCCCTATTACAATCAATCACCCCCAATTTTGGGGACAAAATCCAATCAGTAGTGGTTCGTGGTTCTACCAAATTTGATCACCCCCTAAAATCCTTGAAATAAAGAAGAAATAATGGATTATATGCATAGTTTTGAACCATTTCGTCAACTTTCTGTTCTAATACATTTGATCAACCCCAGATGTTTTTGTGGAAAAGTTCAATTCCTGTGATTGACAAACATGTAATTCATTTTCTCCATTCTTAACACTGCTCATGTTGGCAAAATTTTGCCTTACGTAATGTACCCTCTTTTTTTTAGATTCTTTGCCACAAGAAGGAGATTGTATATAGCATATCTTGTAGATTCACACTTAAATAAACTTGGATTATAAATACTGTGGAAAACAAAAAATAAGTTTGGAGCAGCAACAAAAGATGGGCAGATACTAGTGATCAAGAAACATGTTTTTGATGTCAGCCTACATGCACAGGTGAGGGTGGAATTGTCATGAATTGCCACACCTACAACATTGGCATATTTAATTTACATCCCTTTTTTTTAAAAATAATTATGAAAAATTAAGTACTGTATGGTATGAGTCACATTGCTTTGTTATAATAATTGCATCACAGGAGGTGACATTTCCCAACATAAAATCTGGTGGTGATCAAAATTTATTAGAAACTGAAGTGTTTTTTTTTGTTTTTTTGTTTTTTTTTAATTTATATATTTATTTCCGGACTTTTATAGACATATCTTGGACATATACAGTTCATGAAATCAGCACACATGAGCATAGAAACTGAAGTTGACAAAATAGTTCAAAATCATGCATATTATCCATTATTTCTCTGTTATATCAATGATTTTAGAGGGCGATCAAATTTATTAAACCAGTTGATTGAAATTTGTCCAAAAAAATAGGGACGATTGAATTTTGATAGGGTGATTGAATTAGAGGGATTACCACATTATGGAGGATGTAATATATTTTGAACAATTTGTATGGTTACATGCACAGCATTCAATAATGTGGATACTTTTCCACATGCTTGAAAATTAAGTTATCCCATCCACCAGTGTTTCAACCATCTGAAACATTTGAAAAAAACAACTGTTTCTTACCTTAAATTCTGACTTAGAATTAAAACATTTCTGATGACACAGGTACACAAATGGTGTATAAAATAGCTCATATTGACCACATAAGCAATCTTCTTGAATTCTTATTGTCCATTTTGGCAGATGACACTACAGGACCTAATACATCTGGAATTTGCAACAAGGTCCTCTATGTACCAATGGTACTTCTCGTTTTGTTTGGCACTGTGGGATTACCATAGCTGAAATGTCCCATCTTTTCATCTACAGTTCTAGAATGTTGTGGACTAACAGGTAATACAGTAGATGGGGAATATGGTGTCTCAGAAGACAGTAAACTTATTACAAACTACATACATGTGTACTCGGTACCCTCCACCTAATATTTCATAAAATTGATGATTGTTACATGTATTAATGAAATTAAATTTTCATTGCTGAAGATGATGTGAAACAGAATCATTTTCTCAAAAGTTTAAAAGTAAATTTTCTCTAATATAAACTTCTGAAAGATATGAAATGCTTGTGCAGCTGTTTTCCCAAATAGAGGCAGTGATATTTATTTTTCACACAGTTTGAGGGTTTCTAGTAATTTAGTTGTAAAATAAACAAATTTAATTTTGCATTTGATTATGATGAACAAATAGCACTGGCACATGTACTTAACTGATACATGTGTTCATGGAACAGGAGTGTGCATACACTGGCAATAAACTCAACATTAGTGCTAAGCTGCTGCCGGGGATGATGTCTAATATATATTTGTACATACAGATACAGTAAGTTATAGTCTACACTAGAGTGAATTGAAGTGATGCAGAAAGGTAATCCCATCTGCAGCCTTTTAACAGCTCTTAGTGCTAGAGGAAGGCAGCAGTCCAGTGTGGTCGGAAAAAACCTGAGCTGTCTGTAAACTAAACTGCACAAGGTTAGGACCATGCCTCAGGTATAGGGTTATCTCCCCTGTCTGTAATTATGTACACCCACTGCAAGTAACTTGAAAGGCCAATACGTACATAGTCAACATAGCAGATTCACATGGACAAACCCATGCATTTCCACCCAAACTGAACAATGTCCAGAAATATCAGATTGTGAGTGATCAGCTAAACTGGCAAGAATGATTCTTAATTTAGCAAATGCTTCAACAATGTTGGAGAAAACATGTGAATTAATGTCTTTAAAGTTTATATGCAACATGAAATTGAAGTTTACAGAAAAACTGATCTCCACCCAGCCTCGACATTTTGATTATGATTGCGACGTCTGTATCATGCACAAATCACAACGTCAAAATTGGGTGCGACCACTTTTTTCTGTAAATTTCAATTTCATGTTTCAGGTTGCAAATTAGAGAACTACAATGTTTTCAATGCAGAATCCAAGTTAACAAACATCAATTATCAAGAATCTGCATGTTGATACATTCTATGGCAAATCAGCAGAGCCAAATACATGTAAACTTCTCCTCGCTAAATTGTTTTTTGCTCTTTGAAATGATAATCTACAAAGGATAGAAATCACATCAAAGAGTTCCCCCGAGACTTAAATAAATCTTCTCAAACAACCATTGCTTTAGGCCAGGGCTGTCCAAACTTTAAGGCCTGGAAAAAGCAATATGATAACCCCCCCCCCCCCCCACCAATTATCGCTTATCTGCTTCAAACACTCATCATACAGACAGCCATGACAGTCCTTACCTCATCTATGCCAACCAGCAGCTGCAGTAGTACATATCTCTATATATATCCTGCATGACTTCACTTGAGGTAACTTCAAGACTTTTTGCATAATAAACGAAAGATTTCAGACCTTCATAATTCCAAAAGTATGCATGTACATATGTTATAGAATCACACCTCGAAATATAGCTCAGACCTTCCGATACCCACACTCAATGTACATACATGTATTACTGGTAGGCCGACACACATACACAGGTGCACACAGTATGCAATTCCAAAAATAAGACTGTTCTTGAGAAAGAACAGTGTCAGATGTTAAAGATGGAGTGAATTGTACACCTCATTCATTCATGTTTACTATATTGTATTGTGTGGGGGGGGTTTTGGAGGAGAGAAATGAGAAGTTAACACGTCTACAGTAATTCCTCTACTAATTCAATCATACTCTGACATGTGCCACAGTTTCTTGTATGATCCTGATCGGCAATCTACATGAATATGTAGAAGTAGAATATTTTCATAAGACTGCGATGTTTCAGTTCTCTACATGGTCTTTTACTATGATATTTTCATCTCTGTGAGGCAGCGTCATATGTAATTGTAGGGAACATTGTTAATGGGCCATCTGGATAGAAGGAAAAAAAAAGTGAAAAAGCAAAGCTCAGTTAAAATATTACAGAAAGAAAAGCCTACTAAGTTAGTATGGTATCTCAGTGTTCTTCCACGGGATGATCATTATGAAAAACAGTAAGACCAATGAGCCAAAATTGGCTTCAATATATGCCCGCACAAGACATCCTAAAACACATTTTTTTTTTTTTTTTTTAATGATTTCCTCATTTTGGGGTCACAGTGACCTTGACCTAAATTTTGGATATGTGATATACATGTATCGTATCTACCAACACAAAAATATGTGATTTTTAATATCCTGATTTTGAGATCACAGTGACCGTGACCTAAATTTTGGTACATGACACATCATCTCCCATGTATCTAGAACACAAAAAATCACGATTTTTAACAATTACCTGATTCCGGGGTCACCTTTACCTAAATTTTGGTACATGACATATCATCTCCTCCTAATGTATCTACTGACTCAAAAAATGTGACTTTTACTGATTTTCTAATTCTGGGGGCATATGGTCTCTCCCTTAATGTGTCTATGTACACACAAAAAACTGCGAGTTCACAGTGACCTTGACTTTGTCCTAAATTCTGATACAGGACACATCATCTCCTCGTAATCTATCCATGGACACCAAAACAATGTGCTTTTTAACAATTTCCATATTTTAGGGTCCAAGTGACCTTGGCCTTTGACCTTGACATAAATTTTGATACATGACACATCATCTCCCCTTAATCTACGGACAATAAAATCAGGATTTTTAAGAATTTCCTGATTTGGGGGTCACAGTGACCTTGACCTCCGACCTTGACCTACATTTTGGTACAAGACACATCATGTCCCCCTGATGTATCTACTGACAGAAACAAACGTGAGTTTTAAAGATTTTCCGATTTTGGGGTAACAGTGACCATGACTTAAATGTTGGTACGGTAATTTCCCTATTAATTCACCTTCCAAATTTAATTCGAAAACGGCTGATTTTTCCCCTGTCGTGATTTTGTCCATCCTAATAAAACGAAAACGGGAGCATTTTCAATATACCCGTGAAACAATAAATTCGAACACTCCCGTTTTCGCCACGGAGTTCGTGCCGATGAAAGTAAAGTGAATATGTTACTAGAATCTCGTATAGTATGTCGCCGTATGCTATTATTCGTAAACGCAGAGAAACAACAGGAAATGGTACATTATAATCAGACTGAATTACTATTACTTACAGTCTATAAGGAAAAAAATTAATTAACTCCGCAGTCCTGTAATTTTATCCTAACTTGATCGCGTTTCGCCGCAGTCGGGTAAAATATATACGGTAGTCCCCCGCACATGGTCGAGTGTCTGCACACGGCCCGCTATTGAATCATTCTTCAGTTTCCAGCGTTCGTATATATCAAATATCATTTTTTCAATCAGCATTCCTTTATTTGAAAAACACGGTGAATATTTTCCGAGAAAGCAGAACTGCGTGCGAATAAATTATGTTTGAACGAAACATAAAAATCACCGACAACGATGGTCGACGTGACACGCTCTTAGGGAATATTTTATTGTTAATGAAAATACTTCTTATGAATACCCACGAACTTACCAATATTCCAGCAATAAAAATTCTTTGGAATTACACCCCGCATTTTTACAATAAGAATCAAAACATCGCTATCGCCATTCCATTACTCTAATTCTAAACAAATTTGAGAAACATTTAAACGGCAATAGGTAAAGTTTCTGAGATGAGAATCTACCAGTAGCTAATTAATATTCAGAACGGTATCATACTTCGACCCCATACTTTTAGTAAGATGTTACAGTATACCTGTACCGTAAAAGATATTCTCATACTTGAAACAAATCGAAACCTGTATTGCCGACTGACACTCGGTTCTCTTGTACAATCCGCCGTTAATTCTACATTCATTTCGTTTCATAGGCCCGGGATATTTATTCAAGTCCTGGATGGTGTGTGTAAAATCATGGACAGTGCAGACCAAAAAGTCTATGGCAGTCCGCTTATCTGTCTAAAGCTTCGTGATACAGGCCATTTTCAGGGTTCACAACAACAACGTTGACATACCGAACGACTCGAACATGGAATACTCTAATATGTGTATAGTTTTATATTTCCAGAATATTCTTTCAATTCCATGTCAGTTAGGTTTCATAATATAGATCATAGCTAATACTGAACAAAAAGGAAGGAATACGTTCAATGTTTTGGCCTACTTTTACGATGTTATTATGGACGCGAATTTACGGACGTCAGCTCAAAAATCTGCATGATCTTGCTGAACTTGTCACTCGATCAATATGGTTGACTTCCTCGAATAAAATTAGACGCCTTTATCAGGGTAGAGGAGATTTTCTGACATCATACACTGCCTTTTATGGAAACTATGATGAGACATCAAAGTTAATACACGGTAATAAATACGATCACTACGACCACGGCAAAGCGGTCCGCCATTTTGGATCTCCCGTGAAAATCGGCGCAACATTTAATTCGAACACTCGCGTTTTTCTGGAATTCGCTCGACAAATAATTCGAAAGTAGCCAATTTTTGGAGTGGCGAGTTTCATCACTACATCGCGAATTAATAGGGAAATTACCGTATGTGACATCTTTTCCCACTAATGAATCCACTTTAAATTTTTTTTAGCAATTTTCAATAATTTCCTGATGTTTAGGCCTCAGTGACCTTTGACCTCTGACCTCCATTTTGGTATGCGACACATCATCTCCCCATAGGGTATCCACTCACAAAACTTGGAACTGTAGATAGAAAACTGTCCTAGATATAGACATGGAAACGAACGGACGGACAGCACGACTGATGGAAATCGTCATCAGATAATTACTTTTGCCTTTTTTGGCAGGCGTATCAAAATTGACCAGCTCTAAAAACAGTTTTGTGATACATGTATCTAAAAAATATAGTACACATGCTACAATTTTATCATCAGATGATTGTTACTGATACTTTTGTTTTCAATACTTAAGGAAGTAAACAGAAGTGAAACTAATTTGACTCGTACTTCATGCAAGGATCACAACAATGCCTACATTATTCACGTCTGAAGACAATGATGTGCCTAAACTGAGTTGTCGGATGCCTAGACAATGAAACAATATGTACATAAGTACTGATGAACCATTTGAGATGCCGCCAGGAAATTTAAATTAGTAGTACAAAAAAGTTATTGATGACCTCCTGTATGTTATGATATTGTTCTTTAGATTTCATAAATTATTCACATTCACTGGATACCCAATATCAACAATGCAAACAGAAATTCACTGTCTTGTAACAGACCCAATTAAAATCATTTTTCTATGTTTTGAATAAAGGTAAAACATCAATTAAATATGATTGATGCAAAATTAGATTTCGTTCTTGTTTCATAAAACAATCAGATAATACTGAAACAAAACTTACTCTTGACCAATCACATCACCATTTCAGATCCACCTTGCAGGATCAATGAACAGAATTTGAAATTGTAAACCATCACAATAAAGGGAGATAATTATCAAAGTGCAGGTGTCAGGACAATCAAGGGGAGTAACTTTTGACAACAATGTCAAGGAAGGGGCTTGATTTAATATGCAAAAATATAATTTGTGCAACTTTTGTCATTGCAGGAATGTGGTTAAAATATCTGTCCCTTCCCAATATCTATCATAATATCCACGCCCTCTCTCACCACGTCCAAGTTCATCAATGTACATATACATGTTTGTACACACACTCGCACATGTACAGAAATGTGATTGAATGTCTGATCAATAGTCGAGAAAGTAAACAGAAGTGAGACTTTTGATCATAGGTCATGTAAGGATCACAACAATATCTACAATAGACAAGATAGATAAGTCTGAGGACAACTATACGAGTCTCAGTTCGTTATGAAGTAATGTGACCAAAACTTTTGAGATGCACCATCACAAATTTAAAAGTTCACAAAAGTTAATGATGAACTTCTGTATGTTGTAACAGCTCAGATTTCAATTACCAATTGATACTGATGGGTCACTGATAAGAACAAGCGTTCTGAGAACCCCAACATCTCGCCTTTCGGGGTCATCCGCCAAAGGTGCAGCAGTATTGAAAGCATACATGTAGAGCAAACAATAAGGTCTGGAATAGGTGATGTGGTACAGACAATAATGTCTGGAATAGATTATCTGGTACAGACAATAACATCTGTCCCATGTGGGATTACTGGCAAAAGTTAATCCCATGTAGGATGGATAGGTCAGTGCCGTTGGATTACTGGTACATAGGGCAGTCCAGTGTGAGATTACTGCTGGATAGTTCAGTCCCATGTGAGATTACTGCTGGATAGGCCAGTCCTGTGTAGGATTACTGCTGGGTGGACCAGTCCCATGTTATTACTGATGGATAGTCCCCTGTGGGATTAATGCTGGATAGTCCAGTCCCAAGTGGGATTACTGCTGGATAGGCCAGTCCTGTCTGGGATTACTGCTGGATAGGTGAGTCTCGTATGCGATTAATGCTGGATAGGACAGTCCCGTGTGGGATTACTGCTGCATAGGCAGTCCCGTGTGGGATTACTGCTGCATACGGCAATCCTGTGTGGGATTATGGCTGAGGAGGCCAGTCCCGTGTGGGATTACTGCTGGATAGGCTAAACCTGTGTGGGATTACAGCGGAATAGGTCAGTCCCATGTAAAATTATGGCTGGATAGGTCAGTGCCATGTGGGATTACTGCTGGAAATTGCAATCCAGTGTCATATTACATCTGGATAGGTCAGTCCCATGAGAGATTACTGCTGCATAAGCCAGTCCCGTGTGGAATTACTGCTGGATAGGCCAGTCCCATGTGGGATTACTGCAGGATAGTTTAGTCCGGTCTGGGATTACTGCTGGATAGGTCAGTCCCGTGTGGCATTACTGCTGGATAGGCCAGTGCCATTGGAATTACTGCTGGATAGGTCAGTCCTGTGTGAGATTACTGATGAATAGGCCAGTCCCAAATGGGATTACTGCTGGATAGACCAGTTCGGTCTGGGATTACAGCTGGAAAGGTCAGTCCCGTATGGCAATACTGCTGGATAGGCCAATGCCATTTGGGATTACTGCTGGATAGGTCAGTCCCGTGTGGGATTACTGCGGGAGAGCTGTGACCTAGGAAAACATGAAACATATCCACCAAGTTTTATAATCATCCCACGAAAGGTTCAACAAACTTTCCATGTACAGATCTACCTGTAAATTTTTGCCCAACAAAAACCTTATCAATGGAAAGATACAAAGTCTAAACTGCAATAATTAGGAAAAATTTTCATATTTAATGTCATATTTCTTAAATAGCACATGCACATCTTTGAATCACATTGAACTTGGGTAGCAAGTGTCAAACTCATCCAATGAAAGCTGACAGCTTCAGAAAACTTTCCATGTACAGGTGTACATGTATATACATGTACATTATTATTGGCATATTAAGACAAAACCCTCAAAATTTGAACAAAAATTAATATTTCATCTCCTAAATATCACAGGTACATCTTCTAATCATAAGAAACATGTGTACCAAGTTTCATAACCATTCGATGACAGCTGACAACTACAGCAAACTGTGGTGTACAGATGTACATGTGCACTTCAGCTAAACGCAAAACTCAATCATTTGCCATAAGGTGGAGAAAAATTAATATTTCATCTCAAAAATAGCACAAGTAAATCCTCCAATCATAAGAAACATATGTACCAAGTTTCGTAATCATCCAATGAGAGCTGACAACTGCAGCAAAATTATCATGTACATGTATATGTACAATTTACCTAAACAGAAAACTCATTCATTTGCCATAATTTGGAGAAAAATTAATATTTCTTGTCAAAAATAGCACAGGTACATCCTCTAATCATAAGAAACATGTGTACCAAGTTTCATAATCATCCAATGACAGCTGACAACTGGAGCAAACTTACCATGTACATGTATATGTATACATGTAGAGGCCTACATGTACAATTTACCTAAACAGAAAACTCATTCATTTGCCATAATTTTGAGAAAAATTAATATTTCTTCTCAAAAATAGCACAGGTACATCCTCTTATCATAAGAAACATGTGTACCAAGTTTCATAATCATCCAATGACAGCTGACAACTGGAGCAAACTTACCATGTACATGTATATGTACAATTTACCTAAACAGAAAACTCATTCATTTGCCATAATTTGGAGAAAAATTAATATTTCTTGTCAAAAATAGCACAGGTACATCCTCTAATCATAAGAAACATGTGTACCAAGTTTCGTAATTCATAATCATCCAATGACAGCTGACAACTGGAGCAAACTTACCATGTACATGTGTATGTATACATGTAGAGGCCTACATGTACAATTTACCTAAACAGAAAACTCATTCATTTGTCATAATTTGGAGAAAAATTAATATTTCTTCTCAAAAATAGGACAGGTACATCCTCTAATCATAAGAAACATGTGTACCAAGTTTCATAATCATCCAATGACAGCTGACAACTGCAAGAAACTTTCCAAGTACAGATGTACATGTGCAATTCAGCTAAACGCAAAACTCATTCATAGGGATTTTAACATTAGAGCACCCCAGGGGTAGTACCCCCAGGTGGCATACCCACCCCCCATATTTTTTTAGATTTTTTCTAATTTTTCTAGATTTTTTTTTAACTTGCTAAACCAAAAACCCATTCATTTCCAGGCAGGGGACACCGACACCGACACCGACGACGATATCTCCCCTTTACTTCGTAAGGCGAGATAAAAAGAAGGCAATATGTTCAACATCACGGCAGAGGGTGTGAGCACAGGGAGGTCAGATTGATGGATAGTAAGATGGGGAGCAATATAAATGGAGCTAAAAGTGCTCTTGATTTAAAGAAAGTTATGAAGCTATTGAACTGAAAAATGCATAATTACATGTACATACTGATGTGTACAATAATGGTTTCAAATATATGTGGTAATAGGATGGGGCAATGCTTTCTTTGGTACATAGCTACAAGTAGGCTGAGGTTTATAGCAATATTGGTGGGAACTAATCTCTGTAGAATACATGTAGTTTTAGGTTACTGCAACATGTTATCAATAATGTAAGCATATACACGGTTATGAAATGTGTTTTTTTTCTCTTTATGTCAGAAGAATAATTTTAACAAAATACTGTTCACATATCTTGTGTAACAAAATGTATGTACATGTCAGACCTCAAAATACATTTACCTGCACAGGTGTATTATGAACTTGAAAACAGACATAAACATCTCTTTTTTATGAATCAAAATGGATCAAACTTACCATCTTGATGCTAGATACACCTCATTCATACACACGTAATATGTACATCTCAGGCACAATATTTGTTGATGCATTTCCAAAATATAACAGGGTACCAATGTTATTCCTGTTTGCCATGCAGTTACATGTACATTCATTCCCAGAAGCACATGGGTGAAACAGGACAGTCTAGGAGAAATGGACAGTCAAGATGAGGGTCTTCATCCAAATACATACAGGTACACTACATGTACACACACACAAACAAAAATTTAATCTTATTTTATGTTCTTCCAATAAATATGGAAAGTTGAAAAACAAGTTTTTTTGCGGGTTTGTCATCCATAAAGATATATGTACATTACAGCTTTATCAAATTATTAAACAAAAATTACCTTCAATGAAATAATTGCACTTTGTTTCGTAGAAAAAATATGTCCATGCCCCACCCATCGACAGCCTCAATACTGTGAGTCCTGTAACGGGACTGGTAAAGGCAAAACACATGGAGTAGGAATATTATGTACATCTTGAAACCATCAACACCCCTATTTACTAAGCTTGGAATATGCCACTAAAACCTTTAGAACTGCACAGGACCAGTTCATTGCTTCTAAGAGAGGAATTTAGAACATCAAAAAAAGTATTATTCTATTTTTGAGATCTGGAGAACAGAACACATGACAATTGTCTTACTCGTTCTGTGACATAAACCTAGCATTATAAAAACTGAAAGAACCAGTTTGTGTAATATTTAAATCTTACATATCAAAGGAGGGCCTGTATGTATAGACTGATCCATCAAAAACAGCTTAACAGGGAGTTCAAAGCATGGCAGATGCACATGTCCAAGAAAGTCCATCCACTACCAAAATGAACATACATAAACTTGCTACCATACATTGTGTATCAGTTCCAGTATTTCACAGAACAATATTGAAGTATGTACATACTCTCTTGATATCCATGACAATAGTCCACTACCCTATTTCTTCTAATTTTTCGAACAGCAGTTTTAGACTTAGAAGCAGGAAAAAAACATCTTTATGTCAACTGAGGCTAAATACTGTGTCATGGATATGTTATTCAACCCAAGAACTAAACAGACAGCTAGTGAAATTTGCAGATTGTTAGCAGAATTTCTCTCTGCAGATGCCTGAAGTTAACTTTTGCCGTCTGAATAATTAGAAGAAATAGGGTTCTGTCAATACATAAATAATGCATGAAAGATAACTTGACACCCTTATATTAATTTTAACGCAGCAAGGAAGCAATCAGAGATTGCTCAATTGTATGCCCCCCTTCCGCTTTAATCCGACACTGCTCCACCATTGTTCTGTTTTGTATTGGTCTGTGGAGGCCTAATTTGGCTAATTATAAAAATTCTGTTCAGTCACTTTTTTCGGCATGCCTCGCATAATACATGTACATATTCCACCCGGGACTTTCGCCAAATTCAAAAATGTGACCTGGTTATGAGACCTACATTCCTTGGGAGTATATTGTGGTGAAATTATGAAGCGATCGTGAACTTGGAATTTTGCATCCAATTCACTCTTTTTGGGGCAATTTCATACTTCAGGACCTATGTGATCTACTTGTGCTTTGGACAAATAAATATATCCCATTCATTTAGGTTTGATGAACAAAAGGCCATAACTCTTGAAAATATAACCGAAAGCAGAGAAACTTCACGCTGCACTGACCACATATCATGCAAATTCCATAATTGTCCATACAATATTAACCGAGATCCAGCCCGGACAAGTCCCAATTCACAAAGATTTCAAGAACAAAAGGGCCATAACTCTTGAAATATACGCGAAACGCGGGAAAAACTTCACACTGCACAACTACAGGGCACTCACCACATATCCTGCAAATTCCATACTTGTCCATACAATATTAACCGAGATCCAGCCTGGACAAGTCCAAATTCACAAAGACTTGATGAACAAAGGGCCATAACTCTTGAAAATATATGCGAAACGCAAAGAAACTTCACGCTGCACAACTACAGGGCACTGACCACATACCCTGCAAATTTCATAATTGTCCATACAATATTAACCAAGATCCAGCCCGGACAAGTCCCAATTCATGGAGATTTCAGGAACAAAGGGCCATAACTCTTGAAAATATAGGCGGAACGGGGAGAAACTTTACGCTGCAAAACTGTGGGGCACTGACCACATGTCATGCAAATTTCATACTTGTTCATACAATATTAACTAAGATCCAGCCCGGACAAGTCCCATTCACAGAGATTTCAGAAAAAGGGCCATAACTCTTGAAAATGATACCGGAACTCGGAAAAAACTCTACGCTGCACAACTATGAGCCACTGGCCACATTCCATGCAAGTTTCAATGCTGTCCATCCATTATTAACCGAGATATCGCGCGGACAAGAAATTCGGACGGACAGACGGACGGACAGACGGACGGACAGACGGTACGACAGACGGACGGACAAAGCAATCGCTATATGCCCCCCCTCTAGTTAGAGGGGGGGCATAATAATCCAGTATCAATAGTTAAGGATTATTAGTAGTGTGACAATATATGATCCAAAAAATAACTCATTCTGAATATACGTATCCTTGTAAATTCTACCCTGTAGGATCGGTGGACAGTATGCGAAAATTTGTAATTTTCAACCAGCACAATGAAGGGAGATAATTATCGAAGTATCAGGACAATCACAATCAAGGGGGGTTACTTTTGTAAACAATTTCAGGGTGACCCTCACCTTGAAAACAACTGATTGCAGAATACATAGTGGCTAAATTAGTTTAGTTTCAACTGACCATCTTCCAAATTTCATCCCCCTCTCAACATGATAAATATTATTCCCATGCACACCTCCCATCAGGGCCCTCAACGTACACCTATATGGACACACATGTACATCTATATACATGTATGTGTAACAATATATAATGTGTAGATCAAATGTCTGATAACTAAGAAAAGCAATATCTATTATGTCTACTTTGACAACTCGCCAAACTAGAAGAAGCAGGCATTAATTTATCAGCAAACAGAATGACAGTGGTCAAGTTAAAACCTGCTCAACCCAGTGAAAATCACATTATCACATTCCTTTCAACAGACTGTCAATTTGTTCAAGTTTTACTGGAGTCCCATTTTAGATTATGGGAGAGACTTACAATGTCCTACCAAATAATCTACAGTATAAGCTGATTGTACATGTACATGTAAGTCTATACTTTTACATGTAGGCCTAATCACCTGATGTATTTCACATGCTCTCCTGTGGCCTGAAGAATCTCTGCCAAACTTTTCCATAATGTAAACATGCCAATGGAATGCAAACTACATGTATTAATTTTTGACAAATCCAATTCTACAGCTACTGCGCATGATTCTGCACATCTAGCAAAATAACAATATTTAAAGGAAATTTAATCGAAAAGGAAAATATAAGCTTTCAAGAGAACAGTTGGTCAAGGATTTTTGAATTGGATAATGTGTTTTCCAAATTGGCCTCATTACCATGGTTTTCCATGTCGATATGCTACTGTCTTGAACAGAAGTCTGGTGACCCCCAATTTTTATTAGATTTTCCGATTCAGCATAATTTTCAGAAAACTATTGAGACATTTTGGAGAAAATGACATTTTAACTTCATAGAAATACACATGTACGAGCTTTTTCTATGAAAAATGGGTTAACCCATTATATTAGACCATATAAATTCCTAGATTATGCAAAAATAAGCCTGGTGACTACTGAATTTTATCCTTTATTTCAAATGTTGAAGAACTGAGCTACCTCCTGTTGAAATATAAAAAAAAAAGACATTTTATTTTCAAATTGTCTGGAACCTCCTTCAATAATGAGCAAACATAATACATCATTTGAGGTATTGAGGCTGGCCACTACCAAAATTTCTTATACCCTCTTAAAGTTACAGGCCTGCTGTAATCTTTTCGAACGCAACCTTTTTCAGGTTACCATGATGAAACATGAATTGCAGGCAAGCACCTAAAAGGTGCATGGACCCCTCAGCCTGTTTTTTTTAGTCAAGTAGGATCAGGGCTGCATCTAGAGTCAATTTAGTTTCGGAAAACATATGGGCGCCCAAAACTCAAATGAAACAAAAAGTGAAAGTGTTGTTGTTGTTCAATTTGAAAGGATTTCTGAAGGAAATACTCCTAGAAAAGCTTCTGGGAGCCTCAATATCGATCTGATTGCATAACTGTGTATTGAATTTCATGTTAATAAACCTCTGTTTTGTGATTGATCACAGGCTCTTTGCGCCGAAATTCACTTAAAAAAATTGGACCCTCAATAATGAATTAAGAAAAGGAACTGGGAGTTTGGGATCGGAACCTGCAAAAAATCCTTGGATACCGTATATAACAGACTTTGGTTTCACGTGAGTGGTGTGCTGGGTTTACAGCATGCAAGAAAGTGTAGCTCTATCAGTGGCAATTTATGCATTGCACAAGTGTGATAACAAGTAAACACACTGATTGACACAGGCCCACCCTTATCATTATTTGGGGGGGGGGGGCATAAGCTCCAGGTATGCAAACTGGTTCAAAATTGCCCAGAGTCAGGCTAAAAATGGGTTCTCCTAATCACTCGTTTTAAATAATTTCCAAGGTACAGTAACATGTTTGGTGACAAAAATTGAAGCATTATGTTGTACCATTTGAATGTGTGGACACAAATATGGTTCATGCAAAAGTTTTAAGATAAATCATATGATGTAGAATAGAATGATTTAATAGCAAAATTAAAGAAAAATGTTGTCCTTCATTGAATGAGAATCTTGAATGGACCAGGCTTTCTTGTATCAGGGAACCTTTAAAATTCACACTGAAACATGCAACCAAGGGTTCCCGATGGGCATAGATAACAGTGCAAAAGCTAAGCCATCAATAAATAATAATAAAAAAATAAATTAAAAAATATGAAATCATCACAGCCATCTGAAAATCTAATCATTTCATCAGTCAACATTCAGGAAGCTCTCGCCAAAGTTTTGTCAGGCCCCGACTTGATAGATCTGCAGATATTCAGCGGACAAGAGCATGTTGATGGGCATAGATAACAGTGCAAAAGCTGAGCCATCAATAAATAAAAAAAAAAAATTAAAAATCATGAAATCATCATAGCCATCTGTAAATCTAATCATTTCATCAGTCAACATTCAGGAAGCTCTCACCAAAGTTTGGTCAGGCCCGACTTCATAGATCTGCAGATATTCAGCAGACAAGAACATGTTGACGGACGGACGGACGGCACGACGGACGGACGGACGTACATGGCAACGACAAGACCCCACAGCCCTATGAGCTGAGGGGTAAAAATGGATAACCTATGGTAAGGTGTAACCAGTGCTTTTTGGTTAACTACATGTATGTTAACACAAAATATTATGGTGCACAGAGGGACGTAAATGATCACGTCAATACCCAAAGGCCATTTTGGATGAGGGGTAAAAATGTTTAATCCATGTGGAAGATATGCAATTTGTACTATCAAATTTGTGGAACTTGCATACAAGTCCTATTAATATCGGTCTGTGGCATTGGGTCTTGAATGGTGGACTTGTGTTAACCAATCTGATTAAAACTCAAGACTTAATAACCGCCCCTTGACCTCAGTATCAACAGATTTTTCTGACCTCGTTAATTTCAAGTTTGGAGTATCAGTACACATAAAGTTTGGTCACAATCCATATCCTAGAAGGGGAGATATCCCATGCAAAATTAAAGTTAATAGACAAGAAAACAGATGGACAGATACAGGTCTACCTAAAATCAATAACTGCCACTAATCGGACTTATACCTGGAATTCTCTTACATTCATTCTACAGCCCTGCAAATAAGCTTGAGTTTATGGCACGGACATAGATATTTTCAACTACTTCATGGTGTTCAGGCTGCAGTGACCATGGCCTCTGACCTCAAATTCAACTAAGGCTTCATCTTTGTCAACAGTTTGAGGTATTAAAACCTACCTGATTTTTGTCGGGTTTACCAAGGGTAAACCCTACATTAGTATCACTTTTCAGTTTTTCTTTTTTCTTCTGCACATGTGTAGTTTTGATCTCCTGCCCGGAGACTGTTCTCATTTGATGCCCCTTACAGCATTCATAAAAAATACCGTACTTCTGTCTGACAGTCATATACACATGTGCAATGCACGGTAGCTTGTGCATTGAACGTGATAATTGGTACATTATCGCAGTAAATTTTATCTTTACAATTTCCTTTAAAATTTGCCTTTCCAATCTATTTTATCCGGTATCATTTGTTACGGCGGGAAGGGTGCGCCGTAGTCATTCTCCAGGCGTAACCACGTAGCGAGTTTTTGTGGATACAAATTATGTATGCGTATCCACATTTTAAAATCACCGAAAACAAGAAATTTCCAAATTGTGGATACACATGATTTTTTGGTGATGTATCCACATTTTTACTTCCACCTTACTTAATCAACTATCAGCATGAGAACTTAATAAAATTGCGACAAAACTCTGGCAGAAATTTTGGCGAAAGTTTTTGGGACAGATTTCGTTATTTTTTTAAGTGTCTGACGTGTCTTCTCCGTCGATCTTCTTCAACAAAACGAAATAGGAACGACTGGCACTTTTGCACAAAACTCTTTTACATATCTGATTATGGTTACAAAGAATAAAAACCTGGGGTGTTTTCCTTTTGCTGGTATGGATGAGAAAGAGATACGATATTTCGATCCCGTCAACTCTGAACTTTCATCCCATGTATGAATTTCCCAGAGTACAAGTAATCGTGAATTTGATTGGCTGAACAGTACATATTGGCTCCGCCCACACGTTATTCAACCAATCAGTAAACTTTTTACACGACATACGAATTCAATGAAACTAAATAAGATCGGCTCGTTTTCTAGATTTATAGTTTTTCTTTCCAATCCATATGAATTTAAAGGCATTTCTGTAAAACCGTGATTATTTAGCATTTAAAATAACACTATGAGTATGACAGTATCTTGTTTTATAGTCAAGAGTTGTTATAAAATGATTGTGGAGTAGGAGAATAGCGAATTTTCTGAACTTGTCGGAGATTGCGACGTCTGAAGATTTTCTTGTCTGGATGTACTTTTAGTAGATTCATTTTCTCACAGATTAAATAAGTATGGAAATTATATAAATGTGGATACAATGTGGATACAATGTGGATACATCTGTTATATAGGATGCGTATCCACATTTTACAAAAGTCGAAGTTTTATGCTCTAGATAAAAATGTGCATACACATCCTATATAGAGATGTATCCACAAAAACATTCTATATTGCGGTCACGCCATTCTTCATGGTCTATCGACAACCGATCCGTGGAACTTTTGTTGTAAGATCACAAAGGTGGTGTTAGCTTTAGATATAGGGAATCGTCTTCAATGCATTTTTGATACACACAGCTTATTTAGACTGAATATTTCAGAATTATTTGTTGCTCAAATTGGTTTTGGATAAAGGTGTCCTATTTTTGTAACAAAAAGAAAATCTGCACCGAAAAGTGCATAAAAATACGAAAATAAGCCAATGAACCTATGGTGCGCCATAAATCCGTTTTCGTGCATCTGCAGCCCTTCATTATTTCGTGTCTTGTAATTCAGCATGTATAGGCTGTACAAAATGGTCCATTTCATATCATTTTGATAAAAGTGAAAGTTTGGCCCTACAAACCGAACAGCTTGAGGAAGATTCCTTATGTGAAGCGAACACCACCTTTCCTCCCTTAAATGATCACAAATATGGGACTAATAAACCCCTCTGATGCCAATAAACCCGACATCAGTACTTTAAGTACTTTGATTATTATTGTGAACAACCGTAGAGAAACATCAGCGGAGATTTACAAGAAATAAGGGAGATCACCCATCCCCTGGGAAGCTACCCTGCAGGCCTTCCGATTTGAGGTGTGTTGTGCAGGTTAAAGTATAGGGGGGCACACCTCAATTTAGAAGGCCTTCTCTGGTTACCCCTATATACATGTAACTATAAAAGCTGAATGTACAAGTACTACTGTACAAGTGCAATGAACTTAACACATATTGACCAGTATAACCTGACCAAACCAGAGCAACAAACTTTTTACACAGACGATCTCCTCCGCTCATTCTTCTTCTTTTTTTTTATATCTCCCTTTGCTTTCTCTTTGTTGTTTATTTATTCTAAAATATAGCACTCGTAAAGATAATAACTGAACTAAGAAATGTACCATGAAATTTAAATAAAACGTTCAGCTGATGGGATGCAAAATCTATATGTGAAGGGGCTCTTAAACTACTCACCTTGCTGCTATTGGGTCTCTTTGCAGATTCTGTATCAGAAGTATCATCAAGGGTAAAAGTTCTATTCAGCGAGGTTGATGGTGTTGCAAGAAGGGCAGCTTCAATGTTTGTCTTTTCTTGCTTTGATAAAAGTCTCCTTCTAGCCCCAGGCTTTGGTGTTCTGGAATGTTCAGGTTTTTCTGATTTTAATGAAGGACCCTCATCCCCTGAACCCACACTATCATTTTTTTGCAGCCATTTTTCTTTGTTCTTCAAGCTTTGCAGGTCTCGTAGAACTCCGAGCTTGGATTCCTGGACAATGCGACTCAAGCCTTTGTCATACTCCTCCCGAAGCTTGCTCAACTCTGCAGCTTTAGCACCATCTTCTTCACACTTTTTCTTATATTTCTCTTCCAATTCTTTATTGGTTGATTTAACAGAATCCAGTTCAGATCGAAGAGACTCTACAGCCATGTCCTCATCATGATCAAAAGATTGGCTAGTGAGAATGGACCCATCACCGCTCAGAGTTCGTTGATGTTCTAATGCACTACGGACTGCAGTGTCTTTATCTTTCTGAAACTGAGACTGTAAGTGTCGAGCCTCTTCATCCTTGTACCTCAAAACCTGTCGCAACTCCAAGTCCTTTTCCTTGCTCACATTTTCTTGCACCGCTGCTAATTTCTTTTCCATTTCAGATCTCATTTTTGCCTCCACTGTTTCAAGACGCCTTGTCCAATCATGTTCGTAGGTCTCCTTGACACGACGCGTCTCCTGCTCCTTTTCATGATGGTACTGGCGATTCCTGGCCCGCTCTAACTCCAGTTCCTTTTTCATACGGGTTAATTTCCTTTCCATATCATCCAGCGTAACCACTCGATGACCACCTTCTGACCGTGCTGGACTGGCCACTCGCCGATAGTCCCTTTGGTAATCATACTCTTCATGTAGTCGGCCATTTTGGAGGTGGGTGTTATGGAGACGACTGCTGAGATAACGCCCCGTTGATATCTCCATGACCTCAGAGTCCTGGGGAATGAAGGGTGTCTACCCCATTGCCCTCATCTGAAACAGATATGCAGAATTTTAAATATTTAAATGGTTTAACTGTAAACTATTGCTAACCGATTAAACATGTTAAAAGAGTGGGGTCCAATGGTGCTGTGAGCCAACAGCTGAACATGGATGAATACGCCTCTGGCAAGCTGCCATGGCTTACTGGTGCCCCTCTTACAGTTTGTTTGTTCCCATTTGTAACATCACTAGATCACCGTTAAGACATTTTTCTGATTAATATAGTCTTCGGTGATCATGCTGCTTCAACGCTTCAACGCACCAAGAAATATAAAAGGGGAAAAGCATATCTACCTTGAAATTATACACCTGTATATCTCAACTACAGGTACATGTAAAGGTATAGACCAGCGGAGAACCATAATTTCCATGTTGTAATTCCAAGCATACATGAGGATAGATCTATACAAAGTACCATCTTACTTCAAGGAATCATTGTGGAAAATAACACTTAGATTGACTGTTAATGGATGCTCTTAGCAAGGGAATAACAGATTTACTTTAGTATTATCCATTTAACCTTTGAAGTTTGCTAGCCTTCTCCCATTCAAAGGCCATGGGTCATCAGATTTTAATGGACACCTATAAACCTAGAGGTAGAATTGTTCGGTCTTGGCGAAGCTTGTTTCCATGACCTTGAGAACACACCCAGAACATGCCCGGACAGCATTGAGCATACTGATAAAAAAAAAGTCTACCAGAAAAAAGAAACTTAACAATTTTCTGCAATTCTAAAAGTAAATGTACAAAGATTCTTTCCTAGAGGTCAAACTATTTGGCAAGGGGGACAGCATATGCGAGAGTCCAAGAAGAGGCAGTCATAAAGTGGTAAAAAAGATGAGTTTTATTCATCTGACGAGTGTACATGTATACTCTCGAAGATATTATCATTAGGCAGTAATAGTCCACACTATTCACTTAGGACAAAAATCATAGCCAATTAATTCAAAAATAATATATATGTATGCTTATTCTTCTTCCAGATCCTACCCCCATCTCTGGCACCACTACACGGACAGACTGTAGTCATTTCCTCCTATAATTCATATTGGGATAAGTATACTATCAGCTTGAAACAAGTCCTAGCCAACACTATCATCTGAGACGAACACTATAATTACATGGTTAACTATCCATGTTTTACACAAAGTTATAGCTCTACATTGATATCCACTCATTATAATTCAATCGTCCTCAATCAACCATCTTAGCTCATTAAAATAATGAATAAAATATGGATTACCTGCATGACTTTGAACCATTTTGTCATCTTCCTCTGTCTAATACATGTAAATTTGATCACGCTCAGATTTTATGGGGGGAAATTTCACTTCCTGTGATGGTATTACCAGAGGAATTATTATATTTAATAGGAGCTGAACTCCTAGTGAACTCCTATTCATTTTAGACAAACCTATTGAATATTCACTACTGACAAAGTATGTAGCTGATTCTATTCAAATATCACACAAAAGACAAATACAGTCAACTTTATTGTCTTGCCCAATGTCAATCTTTTACAACTATAATTAGGGTAACCAAGACAAAGTTCCCAGTCAGCTATATTGACTGAAGGTCATGAAGGCATTGGAGGTCATAGTAAAATTCTATCTACCCAAGATAAAAGTCAGTCAACTCTGTTTAATCAAAATATAACTGTCATAGTAAATATGTTTTCACAAAAGACAAAAGCAACAGCCAGTAGGTCGTATACTTCTTTCCACGAAAGACAAAAGCCACAAGATGGATGAATGGATTTACTTGGGCACTCCAACCAACTCTATTCACTCAGAATATAGGTAATAGTTAACTTCTTCTCTCTGCCATGTCTGCTCTATTCGCCTGGAACAGAAGTCAGTTAAACTAATATTTTCACTCAAGACAAAAGTCACAGCCAACTCGATCGACTTGGAACATGCCAGGACAAAATTTACAGCAAATTTCATTCCTTAATAGTTGTATCCAGCCAAGCCAAGTCATATTCAGCTTTCAAGACACATGTCATCGACAACTTACAGTGAATACAGTACCAAAAGCCATAGCCAAAACTAGTCAAAGATCATGTAACTCTATTTACCGAGGAAAAGTCATAGCTATTTACTCAAGACAATTGTATTCTACTCCATTCACTTTGAAAATGATAGCTTACAGCCAAATGTTTATTCACTGATGACATGCAATAACCATGGTCAATCAGCCAACTCTAGTCAATTATGATGAAGATGATATATCTAGCTCTGTTCATTCAGAATGATACCCATACAGCCAATGATTTACTATATTTAACAGGCAAAACAGCCTACTTAAAGTTAGGGAGATAATTAATAGCTGAATGTTTATTCACTGTATTCACTGTATTCACCTGTAGTTTTTAATATGAAGCTTTTAATATTTCTGTATGTTGCATGTATGGAAATAAATTGAATAAAAAAAAAATTGTATTAGCAGAGGGCATATGCCATTCTATTAACATGATACCACATAAATTTATTCACTTCAACTCAGCACAGAGGCAATCTGAGAGTGCTTGGATGTATACCCCCACCCCAACTTCAGGATGAACAGTATCAAATAGTGATATTGACAATGAAGGGTCGAAACTCTGGGGTAATAATTGAAAGTGGTAAAAAGCATGACAACGCATACCTACATAATCTAAGCATTTAGTATGAAAATTTCGATACTCGGGGAATACCCAGACTTCTTTTGACTTCTGCCGACACCAGCGAGAAGCTTTGTTTCTGTAATTACACTCGTTAATTTACAATTTTTGTATAAAGAGGTATCATCAGCATTCAGTATGATACCAGGAATGAGGGATATTACAATGTATATTGGTCCCCGACCAAATATTTATATATGTAGTGAACCCTATTTAAAATGACCAGACTTGTCCCAGTTAATTTTGTCGTTATAATGAATTTGCTGTGGTAACGAATGTTATTAGGCATCTCGTTACCCCATGTTATTATGGAAATCTACATGTATGTCACTCAGACATGTCAAAGGGAGGCTGTTGGTGTACCGATGTGGGGACAGTTTATCAGAATGCCAAGTTGAATCTGGTTGATGCAGGTATGGAAGATGGTGAGAAATACTGTCTAAAACTAAAAGTAATTAATTTTTATTTGGATTCTCATAGATTCTCAAAGGCTGGAATTGCAGACAATATCTGTCTGGATAAACACTGGACATGGGAGAACCCAAGTTGAATCTGGTTGATGCAGGTATGGAAGATGGTGAGAAAAACTGTCTAAAACTAAAAGTAATTAATTTTTATTTGGATTCTCATAGATTCTCAAAGGCTGGAATTGCAGATAATATCTGTCTGGATAAACACTGGACATGGGAGAACCCACTAAGCATGCTAACCTGGTCTTCTTGTCTGACTATCATGTTAGCTGTATACTGACTAAATATGCATAAATATTTTGTTTACCAACCAATATCAATAATTTCCTGGCAGCCTATATCAAGTACTGCTCTAGTACTGTATCAAGTAGCTGCTCCATTTCCAATATGTTCTGATCTGTCAGCTTGAAGGAACTATGGTTACTGTATTAGGAATTTATAGTTCCTTCAAGCTGACAGATCTTACCATGTGGTTAACTGATAGCACTACAACTTGAAGTACTGACCTAGCTATCAACTTGGAGAAATGGGGGTAATCAACTGATTCCATGAACTTACCTGACATTCTGGAATGCCTGCCCACTCAAACAATCTAACTTGTTGCTCATAGACTGTGTGTGGCAAACACTGACACTTAAATGGGATACATTAACATACACATTGTACAATACGGAGAAGGAAAACGTCCTGTCATATTTAAAATGGCAGCTATATTATTGATCAGGCATTAGAATTGAGCCAGCAGGTTATAGTTGGCCTGTTCTATACTCCAGGGTCTCCAATAGGACAGATGTCACCCATGTTACCAGTACTTGTCTATAGGTTACCTATACACGTACATGTACTGTCAACAAGGTACAAGGTAAATGGGGAGTTTATAGGGCTTTCCTAACTGAACATGTTTCTACATGATAACAGCCCTAGTAGTGTGTACATTCCACCACACTATGAATATATTGTCTGGCAAGCTGTCCTCAGAACTGTGTCTTCATTATCCACTTGAATATGCTGGCAACTTGCTAAGTCTAGAATATTCAATGTCTCCGCCTGTGAGAGTTCAATATGTTAATTTATAACCTTAAAATACAGACATACAAGTTACATTCATGGAAATGAATTTGGACTTGAAATAGAAGAACACAGACAATCTATTTAGTATGAATTATGTGATTTGAATACACTGTATAGGAAATTATAATATTTCTGTTTATCAAGCTGGACCAGGTTAAGTTTGAATTATAGAGATAATGGTGCAACATTATTACCTGAATTAATGCTCCAATTGGTGCAGACCAACTCTTGGTGAGTAATACCTGGAGGAATTTTGACAAAATTCAACATTTCATCTTATAAATATGATATGCACATCTCCAACCCAATTAAACATCTACAAAGTTTCAGAAGCATCCAGCGAAAACCATGAAACCAGTTGATTATACACAAAAGCATGGTCTATATACTGGAATTACGAATAGATGTAGAAAATCAGCAAAGTTCAGAGCGGAAGGGGGAATTTGGTTTTAATGTCACACTGACGGTTCTTTCACTCATATGGTGACAGTCAGTTTGGATGGTGGAGGAAACCGGAGTACCCAGAGAGAACCATGACCCATCGGCAAGTAACTGACAAACTTTCACACATGCACCAGCTGGGCTCGAACCCATGCCGGTTCATTGGTGTGAGGCTAACAATCATCAGCGAAACACCTTAAACCACTCGGCCACCCCCACAACATATATATGACAAAATTTTATATCTCATCAATAGGACAAGCACACAAAATTTCAAGTGAAAAATGTTGAACTGGTCAGATTTCCCAAGAACATGCGCAATATACTGGAATAGATGCAGAAAAGTCCAAAAAAGTTCAAAATGTCATGAATATGACAAAAATTAATATATCATTTTATAAATAAATAAGCTTTGAACATCCTCAAACCATATTAAAGATGTGTACTAAGTTCAGAAGTTTCCAGTGAAAACTGTTGTACTTGCTGATTCCACAATGGTCTATTTAGGCCTAATGGAATACATGCAGAAAATTGTCATAAATATAACAAAATTAGAATTTCATCGACTTATAAATGCGGCACTCACATTTTCAATCCATGTTAGACATGTCTAAGTCATAACGTCATAAATAAGCTTATAATAAAATCAGAATTTCGTCTCATAAATGCGGCATTCACATTGTCAAGTTCTAATTAAACAAGGAAAGGGTGACAGTGTACTAGAAGTTTATTCGGTTACAGTTCAATCTCATGGATAGAGAGAGAATTTCAGAGAAACATACGTTTCACCATTCCAACTATATATATATTATAAAACACCACCATGTTATCCACGAAGTGGTGAGATGTAAATAGACCAGGTGGCAATAAAAGTAATTAAAAAAAAAGAATAAAAACAAGAAAAGATAGTGCCACGGCACTGTAGCTCATCTGGCTGTAACTGGCAAAAGTAGCTGTAAGAATTTTTTACTAAGGAACTGCAACAGATGAGTTTCTAACTTGTGTTGTCCCCCCTGAACACTAAATGATTCATGCAGTACTTTCATGAGATTTCATAACATAGTTTCATGGGAAATTCAAGATGCGGAAATTCAAGATGCGGCCATATTGGATTTTCGAAATGGACCAAAAAGGGTATCTTGCACAACCGGGCCACAAGGTAAACCTGTGTACCCAATTTGACAAAGATCCATGCGGTAATTTAATGAGAATTCACGATAACAAAATTTCATGGGAAAATTCAAGACGGCATGGCCTGGTGGCCATATTGAATTTTCGAATCGGACCACAAAAGGTATCTTGCACAACTAGATCCCAAGGGGAACCTGTGTATCAAATTTGAGAAAGATCAAAGCAGTAGTTCCTGAGAAATCGCGATAACAAAGTTTCAAGGGGAAATCCAAGATGGCTGCCTGGTGGCCATATTGGACTTTCAAATCAAATCACAAAAGGTATCTTGCACAACTAGACCCAAAGGGGAACCTGTGTACCAAATTTGAGAAAGATCCATGCAGTACTTCCAGAGAAATCACGATAACAAAGTTTCATAGGGATGGCCGTCTGATGGCCATATTGGTTTTTGAATCGGACCACAAAATGTATCTTGCACAACTAGACCCCAAGTGGAACCTGTGTGTCAAATTTGAGAAAGATCAAAGCAGTAGTTCCTGAGAAATCGCGATAAAGTTTCAAGGGGAAATCCAAGATGGCTGCCTAGTGGCCATATTGGACTTTCGAATCGGACCACAAAAGGTATCTTGCACAACTAGACCAAGGGCAACCTGTGTACCAAATTTGAGAAAGATCCATGCAGTACTTCTAGAGAAATCACGATAACAAAGTTTCATAGGGAAATCCAAGATGGCCGCCTGAAGATCCATGCAGTACTTCCAGAGAAATCAAGATAACAAAGTTTCATAGGGAAATCCAAGATGGCCGCCTGATGGCCATATCGGATTTTTGAATCGGACCACAAAAGGTATCATGTACAAGTAGACCCCAAGGGGAACCTGTGTACCAAATTTGAGAAAGATCCATGCAGTAGTTCCTGAGAAATCGCGATAACAATGTTTCATGGGGAAATCCAAGATGGCCACCTGGTGGCCACATTGGATTTTGAATCGAAGCAAAAAAGATATCTTGTACAACTAGATCCCAAGGGGAACCTGTGTACGGTACCGAATTTGAGAAAGATCCATGCAGTAGTTTCTGAGAAATCGTGATAACAAGTTTTCATGGGGAAATCCAAGATGGCTGCCTGGTGGCCATATTGGATTTTCGAATCGGAGAAGAAAAGGTATTCTGCACAACTAGACCCCAAGGGGAACCTGTGTACTAAATTTGAGAAAGATCCATGCAGTAGTTCCTGAGAAATTGCGATAACAAGGTTTCATAGGGAAATCCAAGATGGCTGCCTGGTGGCCATATTGGATTTTCGAACCCGACCGGAAAAGGTATGTTGCACAACAAGACCCCAAGAGGAACCTGTGTACCAAATTTGAGAAAGATCCATGCAGTAGTTTCTGAGAAATCGCGATAACAAGGTTTCATGGGGAAATCCAAGATGGCTGCCTGGTGGCCATATTGGTATTTCGAATCGGACCAAAAAAGGTTTCTTGCACAACTAGACCCCAAGGGGAACCTGTGTACCAAATTTGAGAAAGATCCATGAAGTAGTTCCTGAGAAATCGCGATAACAAGGTTTCATGGGGAAATCCAAGATGGCTGCCTGGTGGCCATATTGGATTTTCGAATCCGACCAGAAAAGGTATCTTGCACAACTAGACCCCAAGGGGAACCTGTGTACCAAATTTGAGAAAGATCCATAAAGTAGTTCCTGAGAAATCGCGATAACAAGAATTGTTTACTGACGGACGACGGACCACGGACGAAAAGCGATTTGAACAGCCCACCATCTGGTGATGGTGGGCTAAAAAGGAAAGTGTGACAGGCAAACAAATAGACAGGCCAAATTCCAAAATTCTATGCCTCCCAGCATACTTCATATGCGGAGACATAAAATGTCTGATGTCTTAGCTTTTCAAAGCAAATAACTATATGAACTATTTTCCCTGAACAAATTTCCGAAATGCATCAAACAGTGTGAAATAGATCTTCGAAAGGTAACGGTTGACTGACATTTTCCTTGATTACGAGTTGACCAGCCTCATTACAATCTTGAACAGTTTGTATGAACATGTGAATTTACTTACCATCTCTAATTGTTGCAGGACACTTCATAGATTTCTGCACATTTGTCCATGTTTTCTGACAATAATGGGCACCTACGTCTACCATTGATGGAAATGAATATTCCAATGTACATGTAGTGCTACAGCAAACTTGAGGTCTGGTCAATCGATATTTGAATTGAAATTGACCTGGTGTGTTTGCACAAAAACTGCTTTAAATACAGCAATACATGTAATATGTACCCTGTAAATCATAGAATAGCTCAGTCAAGAGTGATGAAACACATCATTGTCCAACGTGTGAAATTAGGTTATTGGCTTATTTTTAGAAGAATTTTTCAATGTACATGTACAGGAGTAAAAGCGTTTGGTGTCCGTTTTTTCACGTATATTATCATTCTATTAGCGTTTAAACGCGTTTCAATAGTGGTCTGAATGCGTTTTGTATTCGTTTCGTTTGCTTCTCGAAGAACGCGTTTATACCTCGCAAACGCGTTTTGTCATCGGTATGTTCATTTATATTTTGTTTCGCTTGAAACGTGTTTTGGAAATGCGTTTCGAAAAGCGTTTTGGAAACGTGTTTTATTCTTGTTGTTCTTAAGCCTTACAGTCCACACCACAGTTGCTTCGTCGAGCGAGAATACTATTTGGTCTGGGTTTTTTCATTTGTACAATGGTTCGGCGACTGAGTGTTCATCAAAATCTGCATGGAGTCAAGGTCAGGCGAAACGCTTTTTCGGCTCGGTATCAGACGCCTGACTAATCAGTTCGCTTGGTACGGGAAGACAAATATTGTTTCGCTTGGTGAACAAAAAGATTTAAGCTTAGCATAATACATAAACAAAACGATATCGAATATTCTCATAAATTCGCTAAGTTAAAAAAGCGTTCCGTTAGCTAGCATTTAGAAATACCGGTAGTTTCGTTTGTGTCCACGTAAACTTAAACAAAAAGAAATTACCGGGCACAGAACGTTTTTACTCTGGTATATTAAAGGCTTATGCCACATATATTTATTTCATAGCACAGGGATAATAATAGCGGCTGGGGAAAGTCCGACACGAGGGCTTCTTGGCCTGGTTTGCAAAATAAAAACACAAATTTTCGCGAGTTGAACGAAAACAGAAATGCGTTCGAAATGCGTTCATAAAACGTGTTCACATCACGTTCACAAACGTGTTTATAAAACGCGTTTGTTGTGAACGTGCGCTTAATCACAATGACAATTTGAGCTACTGACTGCTCCTACACTGCCACACTAGTTGAACACTGACTGCTCCCCAGTGACGTCGACAGACTTCCGCCCAGCGTTTCAAACAGAGAGATCAGCGGAGTGCGGTGCAACCGTAAATCTTTGTTTTCTTGAGATAGCCGAACTGTTATACACCCTGCGAAGATCCACTTTTCAGGTATATTATATAGATTATTATGACAGTGAAATTTAGTGATGAATAATCTGCAATTTGATATATTTGGATCAAACTCGAACTTCATTTCTGTATTTTCCGCCTTTCGGATGGAACAGTCCATTATGTCATTAGGGGTGAAAGGTCATTGTGTCTTGTCAGTTGTTTTATGATTGGAATAATACTGTTGAATCGAATGAATCAAAGATATCATTTCATAATAGATTTAATGTATTTGAATTATATGTGACTTGCCGTAAAACACAGATTATGAGCTTATTGTGCATACATGTAGACAGACATACACTTATGCGTTTGTTTATGTAATTGATTTGCTCACATTGTCCAGCCTTATGGAATGGATTGCTTCATTTAGGTCCAATTCAGTGCCTAATATTCCCCGAGAGTTATGAGAGTTTTATATATTTACTGGTCTATTGAAACTGCATCAGTTTGATCAGATTTGACACTTACCGTTATGTGCACATCTTGGTTATGGGACAAAAGTCCAATTGATAAGCTATATTTCAAGCTAGACCAATTTCTTTTTCATAGAATTAATTTCATGTAATCATTTATGTCGAGTTGATATGATTATGAATGATCTTGGATATTAATTGATTTGATGTTAAATTTGATTTGATTAGCGCTTTGAATAACGTTCAAGGGTTAACGTGGTACATGTACATATACTTACCGTTCTATGGATGACAAAAAGCGTCACATATTTTACACCTATATTTAGCTGAGTGACGCAATACTACCGGTCTATTATGTTAAACCTGATCGTTTATATCAGACATGTAATGTGGAATTGTTCTCTAATTCTGATTTATTTCTGTAACATTGCAGAACACACACCAACTCTGTGATTATGATTCGCTGAATCGTAAATACAGTTGTTAACAAGAAATCTTCGTCGTTGGGTTTTGTGTTGGTCCATTTCGCCCTGGTTACACCATAGTTCTGAAGAGAGACGGCCTAGAGTGTCGACCTAGCAGACAGTGTGAGGCCTACAAGCTTGTGGTGATTGTGGTTGAAATCGGGACTGTGAAAAATGTCTCAGGACGGTGAAATCGAGCTGGAGAATGCGGAGTTTGGTGGTGAGGCTCCAGAGGGGGGCCAAGCAAGTACTGTAAATGGGGTCCGAGGCTCCGAGTCGGACCAAAATAGTGATGATCACGTACCAGCACTGAACTTAAATGAAGACCGAGCAAATACGATAGAGGCTCGAAGACGACAGCTCAGTGCTTCGGATTTAAGAAGCGCGAGAGCGAAAGCGCTCAATCGCGCGCCTGAATCAGAATTTAGAGGCTCTTTTTTTCGCGCTTCTTGAATTTATCATATGGAATAATCTTTATTTACCTCTAATAACTTTTCATGAAAACGCAAGAAGTTTCGATCACGAAAATCCGGAAGTGTGCGAGCTCTCCTGGCAAAGGAGTTAAAACTTGGTTCGGATTTAACCGAGAACCGAAACGTCCTCGCTTATAATTGGTTAAATTTCTACAGCTGTGTGTAAATACTGACCAATCACAGCGGCGGATACAGCTGTGTGTGGATGTGTCGACGGACATATTGTTGTTGGCGCGCTCGTCTGATTTTGGGATTTGTTTGATCGATTGTGGCCGCGAATACAAAACTACAAAACTACCACCAACAGTTAGACTAGAAACATTTAAAAGGCGGAACACTGGTGGTGTTCTATCGTATACGGCCGAAAACGGCATGGTACCGCAACAGAAGTTTGGCGCAAACTGCGCAAAACATTGACAAAATTCTCAAAGATCGCAGAATCCGAGGAAAGGCACAGAAAGAAATAAAGGGATAACAATGAAACACATCAGGGGTAACTGGTTTCGCTTACGTTTATTATCAACATCAGGGCTCGAAATTCCCACAAGCCCGGCAGCCCGTGGCTGGTGAATTTAGAACTTGTCTGGTTGAATTTAGTTCTGAAGCTAGCTAACCAGCCCGACTGGCTGGTTGTAATTCAAGAATTTCAGCTCAGTGTAATGAAATATACCAGCCCGATGGTCTAGCAAAGTTTTATGGTAAATTCATGCCCAGAACATTTCATACATGATTGTCAGATAATATTGATGTCGTATTTCATAATGTTAAGAAGTTTGAAAATAATACTAATACTAATAAAATGGGAATTAATAGCTACATACCCATTCTCGTAAATAGCTCTTCTAAAAGTTTTTAGAAGGGTTTTTTTCAGAGGAGTGATCGTCTTCTTGACAAAATTAGAAGAGCGATTTTTAGCTCTTCTGGATTTTTCAAATCCGAAGCACTGACAGCTTCGTGGAAATATAACGCGGTCGATCAATCGCTTACAAGAAGCTATGGAGGGTCGGGCAATTAACGAGCGGAGACTTCAAAGGGAGATGACTGAGATACGAAAGGACATTTCCGTCGTTTGTGACTTACACAGTGAACTGTATGATCATGTGCCTAATAGCGAATATATTAGACTAGACAATTGGGAGGCCAGTTTCTCAAATGACAGACACGCTTTCGAGGAAAAAGTGGAAGACTACCTAGCCTCTCTTACGAATTCCGACACAGACCGTGTTGATAACACGGAACATGGGGCTACGAGAATTTCCAGGCGTGAGAGAGTCGTGACTAGAAGTATGACTGCACAAAACGCTTCCGCTAGTCAGTCATCTGTTGTGGGACATATGTCACCTAACCAGACATCATCGCCTCGCGAACGTGAACTTTCGAACACTTTGTTTCCATCATCATTCCGATCGACAACTCCAAGTGAATCTCAGACCAACAGTGATCATGGTAGACTCCCATTTGACTCGTGGATCAATGAACTTACAGAATTCCAGGAAACTGAACTTTCAGGAACGATGCAGGAGATGTCCGTGGCTGATGCTTTGTACCGGTTGGAAGCAAGCAAGGACATTCCTAGCATAAAACTGTCTAAATTTGAGGGTAACCCCCTCATGTATGTTGAGTTCATTGAAACATTTAAAATCCATGTTCATGAAAAACGACATCTAACTGATGATATGCGCATGGTACAGTTGAAAATGCATTTAACAGGGGAGGCAGAAAGGTCTATTTCTGGGTTTGGTTGTGGGGGTGTGATGTATGGGACAGCTCTGAAAACTTTAAAGGAGCAATTTGGGCAGCCAACCATAATTGCTAGGGCCTTTATAAGTAAACTGACAAAGGGTCAAAAACTCCTCCCAAGTAATAGACAGGGGCTGCGTGATTTGTCACATGATATTGTAAACTCTATTGCAACTTTGAAACGCCTGAGATTTTTTTCAGATGCTAATGCCACCGAGAACCTCCGACTGATCATGAGAAGATTTCCAGATTATCTCATATTGAAGTGGAAAGGCGTGGTCACAGAAATCCGTGATCGTGGTGAAACACCAACCCTGGAACACATCAGCAGATTCCTTCGCAAGCATGTAAAGTCTGCTTTCGACCCAGACTTTGGTGATATTGAAACCAGCCAGAAGTCTGATTGGAAAGGTGGCCAAGTCAAGGATCGCAGGGATCGAAGACAAGGCTTACATTCAGCACAGAATTTGACGGGCCAAGGGAAGAAACCGTTGAAGTGGTATGTCTGTGGTGAAAATCACAAGGTCCCGGATTGTCTGACATTTAAAGACTCCACTGTATCTGGAAAAATCCAGCTAGTTAAGGACCATCAGTTGTGTTTCAGTGACACGGGATTGCAGGTCGAAGAAGTCGTGCGACCGGAATGGATGTACCAAGATGCATCACCCATTGCTTCATTCTGATCCGCCATGTGCAAGTAGTGCAACGCCGACATTGGACAGAGACGGTATTCTGCCAGTCGTGCGAGTCCGGTTTCGATCCAGCAGTGGACGCGTTCGAATTGGGAATGTGCTCGTGGACAGTGGTGCAGGGACCACGATCATCAGAAAAGACTTTGCTGTAGGTTTAGGTTTACAGGGCAAGCGTGAACATAAATTTGGAACTTTCAGTAGTAGGTGGTGAGAGGCTAGATCAAAGCGACAGCCGAAGGGTGAAATTTTGGATTTCTCCAGTAAGTGGCGGGGCCGAATATGAAATAGAGGCTCATGAGATTGACAAGACTGTTGTTAGTGTGCCCCCACTAGACAGACCCTGGTTAGCCTCATTTCCACATCTAGCCGATCTTGAGTTCTCCCACAAGGCAGGTCCGATAGGCCTTATTCTCGGTGTTCAGTATAGCCATCTCCATGTGGATCTGGAGACCCGACAGGGATTGCCCTTCGAGCCTGTCGGAAAGCGAACTGAGTTAGGATGGATTGTAATGGGAGCAGATATTGGCAAGGAGTCTACAATTGCTTCAGTCAGCTTTGTCCAGAAGTGCCCGGATATGGAAGCATTCTACGACCTGGAAACTCTTGGGGTACGTGCTCCAGATTGTTCTTGCCCAGAAAGGGTAATCTCCCCTGACAACAAGAAGGCTATGGACATGCTCGAGACTTCCTGTCATAAGGAAGGAAGTCGTTTCATGATTGGGCTTCCATGGAAGCGAGACCCAACCTTGCTTCCAGACAACTATCCACTGGCAGAAAAGAGATTGTTGTCTCTCGAAAGGGGCTTGTTGAGAAAACCAGAGAAAGCCAGCCTGTACAACAAAGCAATGGACGAATATGTAGAGAACCAGTGGGCGGTTCCATTGACAGCTGAGTAGCTGGAAGATAAGTGTATTATCTGCCACACCATGGGGTGCATCGACCAGACAAGCCAAGCATGCCGCTTCGAGTGGTTTTTGATCCAGCCTGTACATACAAAGGAACTTCTTTGAACTCATTCCTTCACAAAGGTCAATGCTTCATAGGAGACCTTCTCGGTGTCTTAATTCGGTTCACGGAAGACAATGTTGCTTTCGTTGGAGACATTTCAAAGATGTTTCTACAAATCCTCTTGACCAATGAAGATTCACAGGTGCACAGATTTCTGTGGAGATCTCTGGTGACAACTACACAGCCAACGATCTATCGCTTAACTCGAGTCACGTTTGGTGATAAGCCATCACCGGACATGGCGAGCTTCATCATGTCGAAACTGGCAGATGAATTCAAGTTGAGGTTTCCAGAGGCTGCTGCGATTCTTCAGAGAGATCGTTATGTGGACGATCTAATCCATTCTTGTGGGTCACCAGCTCAAGTGGTTGAGCGAATGGAAGGCTTGAATGACATCCTGGCGAGTGGCAGCTTCCGGATTAAGGAATGGTTCTGTTCGTCGGAGGAAGCGGGTATGCACATGAAAGGGGATAAGCCATGTGCCATGTCGACGGATCCTTCTGAGGCCGAGAACCAGCAAGATTTGAAGTCGGTTCCAGGCATTGCTCTTGACAAACAGGATAACGTGAAAACACTAGGTGTTTGCTGGGATCCGAGCTCCGATACACTATACTTTGAAGTCAAGGACTTTGAGCCAGATATACTTACCAAGAGGACTGTGCTTTCCAAACTCTCCATGCTGTACGATCCTTTGGGATTGGCATCTGTCATTACTGTTAGGGCAAGAATCGCAATGCAGGCCATTTGGAGGCTCAAAGACATCGACTGGGACGATCCTCTTCCAAACGAGCTTCGTGAGTCATGGCAGAATCTGTTTCAAGACATGAAGAAGCTTGAGAGCATACAGTTTCCAAGATGCTTGAAACCAAGGATCATTTCCGGTATGCCCGAGTTACACGTCTTTGCCAATGCCAGTGCTGTTGCTTATGGTGCCGTAGCATACCTTCTGTGGCCTACTCCAGATGGGCCAAGCGTTCGACTGGTGTCTGCCAAGTCAAGAGTTACTCCACTCCAGCAGGCTACTATCCCTAGACTGGAGCTAATGGCTGCAATGATAGCTTCGAGATTAGCCAAGACAATACACAATGAACTGAGGAAGAAACCTACTGTGATCCTGTGGTCCGACTCCCAAATCGTTCTCCACTGGATCCAATCTGATTCGATCACATTGAAGGCTTTCGTTGGGGTAAGAATCGCAGAAATCCAGTCGACGTGGAGTTCTTCAAGTTGGAGATTTGTCCCCACCCATCTCAATCCAGCAGACGACTTGAGCAGGGGTGTGCGAGTCGAGGAAATAGGCGGACGGTGGATGAACGGACCGGATTTCCTTCAGCGACCAAAGTCAGACTGGCCTGAACAACCATCATTTCGAACACCATTAGAGGATGTTGAGCTAAGAAAGCCCAAACCTATTTGCACAACTCAGAAGGTCACAGCCCCAATTGATTGTCGGACATTTTCTGATTGGCAAAGGCTCTTGAGGGTAACCTCGTACTGTCTACGATTCGTGCATAATCTGAAGTGCAAACTAGTTGACCCCTCGGAGATGATGAAAGTCGATCTCTGTGTCGAGGAAATTAGTGAAGCTGAGAACTTCTGGATTCATGCAGCTCAGGCAGAAATCAGCGACTGGACTGATAGATATCGGGATCTGGCGCCATTCATGGAGAATGGAATCATCCGTGTTGGTGGCAGACTTGGACGGTCGACTTTGCCATTCGAGCAGATCCATCCAGTGATACTTCCTGCATCAAACCACATCTCAAAGTTGATTCTTCGGGATATTCATTATCGTCAGGGCCATCCAGGTTCGGAAAGAACATTATCTGACATTCTAACCTTCTGTGTTGCGCGTGTCGTGTGCAAATACATGTTGTAAATAGGGTAAACTTTCACATAGCAACAGGTTTTGCAAGAATACAAAATACTGCCTCGTGAAACAGCTCATCACGGTTGAGCGAGAGTGCGTTTACCTCCCCCAGCAATAACACAGTAACTTTCTTTCCGTGATACACTGAATGAGCGCAAAGGCACTCGATATCTGAACCATTCCATTTCCAGCCCTAAACTGCCCGCTAGTCTGTATGAGAAAAAATATATAATATAACTTCTTTCTTCTTGGCCCTTCGCCCACAAATGCAAACAAACGCGAGCCTGCTCGTGTTGGAAATGTCACTGTCCCGGTACTGTATCCATGGCAAGCACGTGACATGTAGGTCAACTTCTATACACGCTGGGGAATACCACCTCCAGCTCATTAGTTCTCATATTTCTGTGGTTAATCTTGGGCAAGAAATATGTATAAAAAATCAATATTATATTTTATTTCTCTGCACTGAAAGAATCACTGAGTTGTTTTGCACGATATATTTTTATGGCAAGCCAGGCAACACTGCTTGTATTTGCGGCGGGGGTAAAATGTATCAGCCGCGCTCAGAGAGAATCAGTTTTGCGCATTTGTTGATTATTTCTACATTCAAATATATCTCCTGGTTAGAATTGGATTCAAAACCTTCGTATCGGCATTTGTTGTGTAATAATTTACCGCTGGGACGTCTTTCATCCCTCGTCAAAACCCCTCGATTGCTGCGCAATCTCGGGGTTTTGACTCGGCATGAAAGACGTTCCAGCGGTAAATTATTACACAACAAATACCTCTATGTCGGTTGTGAACCCTTAACTAAAGGATACATACTAGTTGTTTAGTTTACACTGGAATATCAGTTGCGTACTGGATTTTTACCTTTCGTCATGTTGTGGGAGTTCTGATTGGCCAGAACATTTAAGTTTGATGAATAATGAAAGCACAATGTTCAGAATGATCTAGAGCTCCATATTGTTTTCGCGGGTTTTTATTTTCAAATGACTTGATCGACAGTCTTTGGAATTTGATGTTTTGATTAACAATATTCGTTTTTTTGATGAACTGCTTCATCTCTAGCCAAGTCGACGTACATCACGTTGCTTTGCGATGTAGTTGACTTCGCTGGTGAAGATGGGTGAACTGTGGCTCGGTTATTACACGTCTCCAAATGCCTAAATATTTATTGCTCAGCTCCCAATATATGAGCCAGGAGAAGAAATCGATCATCGGAAATGAATTGAACGAACAAATTAGGGAAAAATTCAGAAGCATCGCTCTTTTGAATGTGTTTACCCGTAGATTGAATTTCTGGGAACGTTGCCATTAACAAATCTGCCAGAATATTGTTAAACTGGAATGGGTCTAAACTGAGATCAGACAAAGTTATCATTACACTAAAAGCCTCCAATTTGTGCCATATTCGATAAGGTTCCGTCGGTGTTTGCCTTTAAATGTTCATATCAGGTAAACCGTTCGCGCGTGGTATTCAAACATTATTCGAATGGAGGCTACTCTGAGTATCAACTCGGAAAACTTTTCTTGTAGCCTACGTATCGAGCAAGTGTCAAGCACGATAAGAGATGGAACTGTTCCTCGAGATGGAGGTTGACATCTTAACATCTTACCTATTTTGAGACCGACCAATTGGATGTGTTGGAATGGGTCCAACAACAACGCCCCAACACCGAATGGGTCGTAGAGAGGGTGACCAATGTCATGTATTTCGTTACCAAGCTGACCGACCACCCCATCGGATGAATTTATTCACCCATGCACTGATAGATACTCAGAATACGCAAGCAACTATTTGAGGATATGTTGCCTCAATGGTATCCTGGCCTGCCCGACGACGATTAGAACAAACGGATCAGAGCGAACATGGCCGAAGATGGAACTTTCTGAAATAGGGACTTCTGATTGGACAAGAGCAGCCGAGAATACATCTAACAGGCAAGAAGGAATATGACAGACACAGCGCCAGATGGCGGCCTCTGATTGGACAAGAGGCTACTTGTATTGTAAACATACCCGACGCAGCTCACCCAGATTGGGTTTGATGTACTGGAGTCGATAACATGTGGCTGTCGCCATCGGGACCCCTCGGGCGGGCCCAGAGCAATTGTGGAAATAATGTTTCTGACCCCAACAACTCACATATTTAGGGTGGGCATAATTTTACCTGTATGATATAGATCATAGACAGACAAAACAATATAGCAATAGAGCAGTGATTACGTATAGTAGATGTAGTCGAACGATTACTGTCTATTCACAGCAATCCACACGGGTTTCTGAAAAACACATCCCATGGCACCGACTTTCAATAGGCTTCTGGTACTGGCTGTATTAAACAACTGTATGAAGTTTCATTGTTGTGAGTGAAGGACTTTTTGAGATAATGTGTTTACAAGGATAAAAACAGACAGACATGTATAAAGGGGCATAACTCATGAAAAACACATCCAATGGCACCGACTTCCAATAGGCTTCTGGTACTGGTTGTATTAAACAACTGTATGAAGTTTCATTGTTGTGAGTGAAGGACTTTTTGAGATAATGTGTTTACAAGGATATGGACCAACAGACCTGTATAAAGGGGCATAACTCCTGAAAAACACATCCGATTACACCGACTTTGAATAGGATTCTGGTACTAGCTGCATTAAACAACTGTATGAAGTTTCATTGTTGTGAGTGAAGGACTTTTTGGGATAATGTGTTTACAAGGATAAAAACAGACAGACATGTATAAAGGGGCATAACTCCTGAAAAACACATCCAATGGTACCGACTTTCAATAGGCTTCTGGTACTGGTTGTATTAAACAACTGTATGAAGTTTCATTGTTGTGAGTGAAGGACTTTTTGAGATAATGTGTTTACAAGGATATGGACCAACAGATATGTATAAAGGGGCATAACTCCTGAAAAACACATCCGATTACACCGACTTTGAATAGGCTTCTGGTACTAGCTGCATTAAATAACTGTATGAAGTTTCATTGTTGTGAGTGAAGGACTTTTTGAGATAATGTGTTTACAAGGATAATGACCAACAGACATGTATAAAGGGGCATAACTCCTGAAAAACACATCCGATTACACCGACTTTCAATAGGCTTCTGGTAAGTGAAGGACTTTTTGAGATAATGTGTTTACAATGATATGATGGACAGACGGACGGACAGACGACGGAGGCAACGACAATACCGCTCGGGCAGAATCTGCCCGAGGGGTAATAAAATGATTGGCCTGTCATCCTTGTTGTTGTTGTTTTTCTCTCACCGGTCTACATCATGGGCGATAACCCTACCTGGCCTGGGGGAGGGGGTGAAATCGCCGCCCTACCAAATTTTCAGCGCTATATCCGGAAAAACAAATAATTGAGAGCTGAAACTAAGTGACTTTATAGTTTATCATATTGGGATCATTTTGAGCCTATTTGCATGACCCCCGAGGAAAGGATCATGGGTAAATTCAAGATGGCGGCCATGTGGGTCCCAGAAAAGTGATGTTTTTGTCATATTTCTTCAAAAGTTCTTCTGCGATGGAAAGTCGGCAAAAACTATTTTTTTTCACATCACATTAATATTTACTAATTTATCAAGCTGTTTTTGCGGAGAAGTTGCATAAATAAAAAAATTCGGAAAATCTGACCGAAAAATCGGCCAAAAAATCACGTTTTTAAAAATGACCTCACTGTGACGTCATCAAAGCGGCCATCTTGGATGTTTTTTACATTTTCGGGTAGAGCTTGACCCAAGGTGGTCCTCCACCGTTTCGTAGTAATGGCCCCGGTCTAATTTCATAATACGATAGACTGCCCTTGTTCTGCTACATCATAATTCATCTTGTCTTCTTAATAGCTTATATCTATAATATCATCCTATTCAGCATCATCAACGCTGCAAACGAGTACGTACAAATCGAGTGTTGGCTTCGTCTACACGCTGATCGGGATCATGGAGTAAATTTTGTCCTGCCTCAATTATGCCCCTTGGGTGTGCCTGAAAATCGGGACTCATTTACGGGAAGAAAATCTGACAAAAAACGGACAGGTTGACACCCACTTTTATTTGCCTTTTTAAGTTGAGACCGGACCAGAGAACGTGAGTAAGGAAATCGCTCTTACGGATTTTTCTGGAAATTGAGCCGAATTTGACCATTTTTCGACATTTTTAAGGGGGTTTCTAGGAAAAATGAAGCAAGCATGGAGGAGAATGTTCGAGTTTAATTTTTCTATAACATAGCAGTGTTATATCTTAAAATAATAGTTTCATCATGCTCTTTCAGAAAATATGTACATATAAGTGATTTGGGTTGAAGGTTTTACAACTAGTGGCCGGAAAACGGACCCATTGTCTATTCCATGCCGAATGGAAGAATCTCTGGAGTTCACCCTTTAAGGCATAAATGTGGAGTCTATGCATTATCTCAATGTAGACTCCGTTACGGAGCGGAGATGTGTCATTACGCCAGATTGTTTAATTTTGACTGCCTAGTTACACCTGAAGCGCTATTTTCGGACGCAGGTAGAAAGAAGACCAGAAGTTTGATTAAAATAATCCAGTGTGTCCATTAGTATACTATTGAGGTTATTGCATACTGTATTCCATACAGGAGTTATCTCCCCCTGGAATGAGATGTCGGTGGACATTCTGGCAGAACGAGGTCCTATCAGAATGATATAAATTTGCCAGTGTCAATTTTCTTTACAGTCCATAAAGGATGGAATGGATGTATATTATTGAGGTTTTACGAATTATTTCTTAAGTATTTCCCATGCTTCTAGGAGAAAATTTAGTGCAAAATTACCAATAATTTGACTTAGTTACATCGCTTATTTGCATTTTTCCCGCGTTCCTGCTATCATTGGAAAGCCGAAAAGCAACCACGGCCTTCATATTGCCGAATGGATGTCCATTATTAAGAGTAAATGGGTTAATTTTGAGTTTTGTTATCGAAAATCCTGCTAAGAGTTGGCAAAAGTGATCAAAACAAAGATGGGGTAGGGGGAAAGTTATCAGTCGGATTTCCCACAATAATATGTATAACTGGGAAGTGTTGTATACCGCCATACTCGCAAACACTCCCAGATTACGATAAATGTGAATAATTAATTTCGAAAAAAAAACACCCTGACCCTTAACTTAAGGTGGTCCTCCACAGTTTCGTAGTAATGGCCCCGGCCTAATTTCATAATACGATAGACTGCCCTTGTTCTGCTACATCATAATTCCTCTTGTCTTCTTAATAGCTTATATCTATAATACCATCATATTCAGCATTATCAACGCTGCAAACGAGTACGTACAAATCGAGTGCTGGCTTCGTCTACACGCTGATCGGGATCATGGAGTAAATTTTGTCCTGCCTCAGTTATGCCCCTTGGGTGTGCCTAAAAATCGGGACTCATTTACGGCAAGAAAATCTGACAAAAAACGGGCAGGTTGACACCCACTTTTGTTCGCCTTTTTAAGTTGAGACCGGACCAGGGAACGTGAGTAAGAAGTTCAATTGAAATCGCTCTTACAGATTTTTCTGGAAATTGAGCCGAATTTGACCGTTTTTCGACATTTTTAAGGGGGTTTCTAGGAAAAATGAAGCAAGCATGGAGGAGAATGTTCGAGTTTAATTTTTCTATAACATAGCAGTGTTATATCTTAAAATAATAGTTGCATCAGGCTCTTTCAGAAAATATATACATATAAGTGATTTGGGTTGAAGGCTTTACGACAACTGGTGGCCGAAAAATGGACCCATAGTCTATTCCATGCCGAATGGAAGAATCCCTGGAGTGCACCCCAAGGGTATAGTGTGTTAAGTTTCAGCCCCCTAACTCAATGGGCAAGAAAAATAATTAGGGGATCCATTTCGGCCCCCCACCCCAGGCCACGACAGGTCCAAAAAAGTCCAGGCCAGATAGGATGAAGGCGTAATGACAGGCGTTGGCGGGTGTCACCGCATTTCGATGAATTAGTGTCAATTTCATGGACTATCTAGAAAATCAGAGCTTCAGGGCTAATTCACCAGGGCGTTGAAGCGTTAAGTTTGGCGTTGATACAAGGTGACGCCTCACACGACGCATTCGGACCAGGGATGGTCCATCTCTACCCCAAACGCTTTCCTACACACCTCAAAATGCCCGCTCTCGCTAAAACTTCTACTGATGACGTCACCAATGACGTCACAGATGACGCGGACATGCCTCAAATGGTGGTCTACATACCGAGAGCTACAAAATGACACCGCACACGATGCATTCGGACCAAGGATGGTCCCTTTCTACCCCAAACACATTCTTTCACACCCCCAAAATGCCCGCTTTCGCTACTACTTCTACTGATGACGTCACAGATGACGTGGACATGCCTCAAGTCGGGGTCTATACCCCGAGAGCTAACAAATGACACCCCACACGACGCATTCGGACCAGGGATGGTCCCTCTCTACCCCAAACACACCCCCACGCACCCCGAAAATGACCACTTTACTTACTACACCCAACTGCGCATGCGCAGATTGACGCGACTTGCAATAAAAGCACGCCATTCTGACTCCACCCCACAAAAGCTTCACTTTGACATCACCCACGACCCTTTCAGGGCCCAGAAATAGAGGAGGAGAAGATGACCTCAAATGGCCCTGAATCGCTAAAGCGTTGAAGCGTTTTTCAAGCCTCGCGTCCATTGTCGCGGTTGTGTGCTGAGCTCGTGTATGATGTATTACTACAACTGGAGAAATCCAGCTTCCTGATTAGTCTGATCTAAGATCCTGATTGGCTGAACAAACATACTGGATTCTCCTTGGTCCACTCAAGTAATCACTCAGAACAGCAGGATGCAACATGTTCAGACTTGCATCATGTCTGAAAGGCTCTCATCTTATCCTCAGATGTAACTTACAGATGCTGTCAACATGTCTGACCAATAACCAATTATCAATAACCAACCTGCCCAGACTAGTCCAGTGAATTCTAGGACGAATGTCCAACTTAAGAGCTCTTATCCGATGGTTCTCTGTATCACTCTACACCTGCCTACGACCCGATTTACACATTGCATACAAACTGATCGACCGTGCGCGCATACACAGTCTGCGTAACTGCCCTAGTGGGAATGTCGGGATCCCGGGCTCTCATTCAAGGAAAACCCCTTGTCTCTCACCCTAAAGCTACGTACACATGTATACGATTATCCGATAACGACAATGCGGCAACGACAATACGGCAACGGCAAAAAAAATCGATCGTAGGAAAATGAATTGGTCCGTACACATGAATGCGTAACGATTACGACAGTGCGATAAGACTATCCGGCAATGCGATACGATTATCCGTCTATTATTGGAATCGGTTCTGGAGCGATTTTTTGCCGTTGTCGGACAAAAGTCGTGCGGTTTTATGACGTCACAGCAGCAACACACGCGCTTTTTAGGGCTTGTAGAGGTCAGTCGTCCATTGCGGTAAGAAATGTTCTCATGTCGCATCCGCTTTTATACTTATAGCCGAGTCATGTGTACATCAAAAACGCATTACCGTTGTCGTTGCCGTTGCCGTATTGTCGTTGCCGCATTGTCGTTATAGGATAATCGTATACATGTGTACGTAGCTTAATGGTTCTCTATGCCACGTTCCACACCTTGTTCACATGCGCACTCGATCCTGCGTATGCTCAGTTCACCTGGCCAGAGATGACAATTTGTGAAACCTCCTTGTCTCTCACCCCAATGATTTTCCGTATCATGCTCCATGATGTCATGCACACAGCCCCTGAAATCTAGTCTTCCTCGTTTGCCCTTTTCTGTATTACTCCTGGATCTTTGACATTGTGCCATCATGTTTGATTGACCTTTGACCTACTTATGCGAGCACTTTCCATGACCTTGGATACGTGGCCTAATTGTGATACCTGTGTATCCCCTGCGTATATTTCTTTTTGCCAAGTTTTAACAAAAAAAGGGAAAAGATTTTCTTTTCCTTTTTTTGGAAGACCGCAATTATAAATAAATTTCTTTTTTCACTCAAGAAAAAAAAACTAATTATTAATTATCATGTTGGGCTGCATGTCGGACTAATTACACATACATCAGTCGTTATAGGGTATTCCAAATTTGGAGCAGTTGTTGAAGAATTGCATGGAAGCGGATCTGGAAGTAGTATAGTGGTTGGAGATCTCCCACTGGTCATGCTGGTATGGCGGGAGGGAGTGGTGGTGACGTCACTTACGGCGGTGACCTCACTTCCGTTTCAAGATGGCGGCACTTTCGGTCCAAGATGGCGGCCCAGGTCAAATGTCACTCGGCTATGACGTCACTTCCGGTCGGATGAGTAGTATAGAAAGCCCATATCGGATCGTGTGAGCAAATGTGGCTCGTGATACATGGAGCCAGTGGGATGAGAGACCTGGAGTTGTCCTAAACAAAAGTCTGGGAGTCCGGCATTCCCACTAGTGCAGTATAAGCCAACTGCCTATGTGCACGACGAACGAGTAGTATAGAAAGTCCAATTTGGGTCGCATAGGCAGGAGGGGTGAGAGACATGGAAGTTGCATCAAACGAGGGCCCAGGGTATGGGCATTCCCAGTAGAGTCATACCGGTCGACTGAGCATATGCGTACGGCCTCCCCGTAGCATATAAAGTCGAAATCATTCGTATAGGTAAGTATGGAGTCTGATACCGAGAACCAATGGTGTGAGAGATGTGGGAGTTGCACTAAACGAAGGCGCTAGAGCATGGCATTCCAGCTAGCGTAATATAGGCCCACTGCGCATGTGCGCACTTCCACAGAGTAGTATAGAAAGTCCAACATGGGTCGTATAGGTAGAGGGTTGCACAGATGTCGTCCCAAGTAGATCACGTGGCCCAAGGTCTTCCAAAATGTCAAAATCCAATCCAACATGGCGGCACAAGGTCAAAGGCCAAGAAGTGGTATAGAACGGGCAAGCGAGGGCGAATAGCGGGGAGGTCGGGGGCTGTGTGGGAAATCAATAAGATGAGAGACCTGGAAGTTTCACTAATGTCATCTCTGGAGTAAGACACCCCCTCGGGGTAGTTAGGTGGACTGCGCATGTCCGGGATGGTGTGCGCATGTGCACCAGGTATAGAACGTGAATTCAGACGCTATTTCACGCCTAGAGGCGAAAATGATATTGCGGACCAAGCGCGGATTGCGGGCATCATGTACGGATCAAGAGCGGATTGCGGGCATCATGTACTGATCAAATGCGGATTTTTTTTTTCATCGTATGGAGGCCTGCCTGGGTCAGTGCTACCTATACAGCAGGAGTTGTCTTCCCTTAGTATGAAGCTGGTGTCGCGACATATTCGTCCTAAGGGTCATCCTCCCCACAGCGCATGCTCCATTTCACAGGCTCATTTATCATCCCTGCCTCCAATAGCGGAAGTTGACCTTTACTACGTTGCTATGACGTGTAGGGTAAAACCCACGTACATGTACGCACGGTTCAGTTTGAATCCGGCCGAACAACTCCTTCAGTTTTGCACATGAGCGAACTACTGTTCATATGCTCTGTCCAGATAAACAGAGAAAATAATATCCAGATAATTCTTTTTAACGCTAGGTCAACAGAGGTATTATGCAGACTTGAAAAGTAATCGAAATGTTCAGCAATCATCTATTTTACTATATATGATGTCACTTCCGGCGATGTGCGCGCGGCCCCGGATCCAGTCCAAAAATCTGACTGGTGGCTGGGGCATTATTAGACCCCCAGCGAGGTGGTTGCCTACGGGTCATATGATGGGTTGTCACCCTTAGTATACTACGGGCTATATGATGAGCTGTCTCCCCTTAGCATCATGTGGGCTATATGAGTAGTTGTCTCATCTTAGTACACAGATGGTGCTGCGATACATTCGGCCTCCGGCCATATGATGAGCTCGCTTCCTTTAGTATCCTACGGGTTATATGATGAGTTGTCTGCCTTTGTGCGGTGAGACATGCCAGCTCATTAGACGGGCTATTCTGCAGGTCATCATTTGCAATGTTGGCTGTTTCGACTTTTGACTAGTGAATTCAAATTTTTAAAATTGAAGTTCAGAAAAAAATTAGAAAAGTCCAAGTTGAGCATTTCCAATATCTTAAAATATCGCATCTTGCCCCAGCTCTCGCGAGAACTACCTCCAAGGATCGCTCCCGGCGGATATATCCTTTTCCTCATACACATACAAGGGAAAGATCCGCTTTCCCTTGTCTACATTTTCAGGACTTTGTATGGGTTGAAATTGGTCGATTTCGGAAACATTTCATCATGGTCATTTCAACGCTTTAACATCCTTTTGCAGCTCCGAAAATGAAATGATGAATTTAGAGCATGGTTTTAGAACAGATTATATCCGATATCCGTGAACTGTTCTTGAGGTTTAGTAGCCGTTCACAAATACAGTAGGAAAACTTGATTCGGGGTGGACACAGCAATTCAATAAAAAACTGTCTGACTTCAAATCCGTAATCCTGCTCTATATTAGGTCGTTTCCATGACTACACGATCATTACACATTTAGGCGCAGCCTCTATACACAATTAGGCGCATTCCCACAGTTAGACGCAAATTTTCTACACGATTAGGCGCAACGCATAATTAGGCGCAAAATGATTTCCACGAATAAGCGCGTTTCCACGATTAGACTCGTAGTACTTACTCGAATAGGCGCATTTCCACAATTAGGAGCAAATCTCCTACACGACTAGGCGCATTTCCACAATTAGGAGCAATTTTTCTGCACGATTAGGCGCAACGCAGATTCAGGCGCAAGATGGTTCATATGATTAGGAGCAGTTGCATGATTAGACGAAGCCTGCTTACACGATTAGGCTTATTTACACAAATAGGCGCAAATTCCCTACACGATTAGGCACAGTTTCACCATTAAGCGCAAATTTCGTACACGATTAGGCGCAGTTTCACCTTTACGCGCAAATTTTCTACACGATTAGGTGCAACACGTTATTAGGTGCAATTTGTTTACACGATTTGGCGCTGACACGATTAGGCGCAAATACACGATTAAGCCCCCACAGGGGGCATCGATTTTGCATGTCAAGTAAAGGAAACATGCATCATTTGTGAAGAGAGTAATAACGTAAAACTCAGGAAAAACAATTTTAACATGGTCCGCATATGGTGCCACCAGATGGCTAATCGGCACAAAATCATTCCCAAACGATAACTTGAGGGAAGGTACCCAACATACCAAATTGGGAAAGAATCCGTTCAGGTTTGCAAAAGTTATTGTCCGAAAACTTGCCTTGGCCACCATCTATAGGCGGTTTAGCACGAGAAACAATTCAAGTGCCATTGCTTTGGAAAGAATTCATTCAGATTTTCAAAAGTTACTGTGAGGAAACGCAATGTGGGGGGACTGGCACGAAAAACAATCCCAACCGAGATCTTGAGATAAGACCCGTCATCATTGAGAAAAGCGAAGTGAATCCGTTCAGTTTTACCAAAACGTTTGGCCCACACTTGGTGTCACCTATTAGCAGATCGGCATGAAAAACAATCCAAGTGAGATATTCAGGCAAGGTACCCATATACCAAATTTGGATTTTTTAAAGGTTATTGTACTGAAACGCTTATGAAATGGTCCCCAGGTGGTTGCACCTATAAGCAGACCTATACGCAAGCGAGACATTGAGACAAGGTACCCACATACAAAATTTGGAAAGAATCGGACCAGGTTTTCAAAAGTTGTTGTCTGAAAACAATATTAGCCAATTTACTTAGTCCCTGGCTGGCGTAACCTATACACGAGTAGGCACGAAAAGCAATCTCAAACCGGATCGTGAGCCAAAGTACCCACAATCTCAAACCGGATCTTCAACCAAAGTACCTACACAGCAAATTTGGACAGAATCGTACAGGTTTTCAAAAGTTATTGTCTGAAAATGCTATTTTAACTTGACCCCTTGGTGGCGTCAGTTAGAGGCATATCGGCACAAAAAAGAACAATCACAAGCAAGATCGTAAGGCAAGGGATCCACTTACCAAATTCGAAAAAACCCCAACAATCTAGGGTTTTTTTTCAGGAATTATGGTCAGGAAATGATATTTTATCACTGCCCTCTTGTGGCTTCAGGTAGATTGATCGAAAAAAAACAACAATCAAATGATTGTTGCCTGTAGCTCCTGGAGATGGGACGAAGCTATTCTTAAATTATTGTATCTACGTCAGTGGTTTTAAAATCTGCAAGGTCCCTGTATCTGCGAAATCCATTTGTGTGAGAAAAGTACACACAAGTACGGGGCTTAGCCAGTTCGTACGATATTTGAATCTTAGGTATTGAACTAAGTTGCTGGAACTAAGTTTCTCCCCCGCCCCAAACACTCACCCTGTCAAAATTGGGCGATATGGGTAATTGAACCCCACTTCCTTCCGTTCCCTAGTTTTGAACGAATATCCATGCTAACCTGAATATAAAGTTTCCGCATTTGTTGGACAGACATTCCTTCCCCACCGTGTGTATACAGCACCCCCACAGCAGTTATCCCTAAATTCGAAACCAATGACACCACGTTAATTGTTCAGGGTTATTAATACATCACTATTTATAAGAAGTAAAGCGGGTGCATGGGATATCATACAGTGATGTTTGATTTTATCTGAATTTTGGATTATATTTGAAATTTGCTGGGAGAACAGTCACTCATTTAGTCGATATTCAAGCGACTCAAATTTACTTGATATATATAGATAGAAAACCCTCATTACTGTAGAGGACTATAGATCAAAGAGAATATTGTGAACAACCTGGGCCTACCTTGCGAGTTAGTGGATTCTGGTGGCGAATCTCTGTGTTGACCTTGGTGTTTCTTTCCGGAACACTCGGGCATTTTCTCCAGCATCAGATCCAGTTTTTGTAGTAGCCTTTCCTGTTGCTTCTGCCAAAGGTCGAGTGTCTTCAGAATGGATCCATCTACAACTGCTGTGCCAGGTAACCCCTTGCGAAAATAATCATAAGTTCTCTGAACAGGACATAGGAGTGCGTGTTTTCACAGTTTGAGTTCGCTGTGACGTGCATGCATCTATGTCAATAACATTTTGACAATACATATATCTTATATTCATCTCCATTAAGTATCTCATTATCAACACTTTATATGACATGCAGAATCTGGTACAGTTCTTACTGTTGAATAGTATTTTGCAAATGAAACGTATCTACAATATATGTATGACACATCTTTGAATACTTCCTAAGGTATAGTTTATCCCTCCGTGGAAACCTATTTCATATTGCACTTGAATGTTATGTATAATACGTATATAGACATAGCTCCTTCTCTTCGTGTAAAACTTACCGGAGGACCAGTCGGTCCTGGTGGTCCAAACGGTCCTTGTATTCCATCTCGGCCATCTCTTCCCAGGAGACCACATTGCCGTAGATCATCAGAATCTAGAGGATATACATCATTGATAAACATGCAATATCTCCATCAAAACCTGCCTTGGACAATACCAAACAATTTCCAATTGAGTCTCGTCTGTTATTCTGTTGGAGGTGGTCATTTGAAAGGTGGAATATAACAATGAGCACATTCAATTATGAAATATATTGAAATTGCGAAATTACTATTCCTTTATAACACTGAACATCAAGTGTAAAATCATAGGCATGCTATAAACGGACACTATGAGAAATTATTTCTCTATTGTTTTCTGAACATCAATTCGTTATAGCAGATTACAGATATTTCCATCCATCAATCCAAACAGTCTAAGCATGCACTAACATAGCAACGCAATATAATCAACGACAGAATTCCAATACAGCTAGGCACACGAACGTTCTGCAAAATGTAGAAAGAACATGTCAACTTTACCCGGGGAAAAAACCCTCTTGGCAGCTTTCCTAGATTTGTGCTATACGAATGACGTATTCAAGCAATAAAGGCCGGTCTTCCCCAGTTCTATTATTATACAGAGTTGAGTGTGCCATGCGCTCGTCAGGAACAGGTCCTCCATGTAGGGCTGAGTTAATTATAAAATGAAAGCGATGCAGGTAAGGCAATAGCATGAAGAGCCCTCACAAGACAACACTTTGTATGGGCTTTTTACTTCTTGGGGCAACCCAAACCACATTATTTGGTTCATTACAGCACGAATATCTTCAATAAATAATCACATGAATGAGAAGCAACTATTGCGAAACAGTAAGTGAACAAAAGATTGTAATGTATATTCAGCACCATGTCTGTATTTTTTACAACATTAAACAAACAATAATCTGTATTCCTGGTTTGGCCTAACCGGGAGTTTTATGCCACAACATTCACACTTCAAATTATTGAATGGCACACTTCTGTTCATATTTGCCATTGCTATGTTACTTTTACTTCTATATACGCACATCCATGAATTAAATATCGTACGCATTGATGACAAAAATATTTAGGCCTGTCTGTTTCGGGTGATACGTTGTACAGAACAGCTTTGGGGATTTTCTACTTACAAAATATTAATTGTAAAATATTTTTTTTTATTATTTTACTCCAGAAATATTTCTTCAGGAGTCATTCAGCTATGGATAAAAAATAAAACACACACAAAAAAAATTGACAAAATTGGGATTCGAACTCAAAATTGACAGCATTGTTCATTCACAACCAAACGCTCTCTTTTTTTCTCTCATTTGATTTATTCACCATATGATATATATACAAAGACACACTGTTTTATATCAATTCATAGAAAACTATCACATAGTAGAGAGATAAAAACATTGTTTTCTATTAATGAGTATATACAATGAGATTAAAAGTTACAGATTAGTTCATCACCATCAATATTTACAAGTATGTTTTGTTTGAGGAACTTCCTGTTAAATGTTTCGAAGTCATATTTTGCATTGTAATAAAAATAACACTGATGAACATAATCCATCAAATACCGCTTGAAAAACTTCAACAAATTTAGGTTCGATTGATGAAACACTTTCATTCTTCTCTTCTCTATTGTCAGACGAGCGACACTGAGCAGAATGTTTACAAAAAAAGCAATTCACCATCTTGTGTTTGCCTCTGTAGCCAAATAGCAATAATTTCCCGTAATCAAGATTATTTAGTGTATTTACCGGAGCAAACCTGAACAAATCTTCTAACAATGTAGCAACACAATCATGAAAGAAAATGAGGCTCGGACAATCAAGAAATATGTGAACAATATTTTCAGTGCCAGTATTGCACAAATGGCACACATTACTGTCAAAAACGCCAATTTTGCACAGTTTAACAAGTGTGAAAATAGCATTATGGAATACTTTAAAATCTAAGTCCGTACAATCCGGATTTTTGCCAGGTAAGTTTACAAGATGCCAGTATCCACTCAAATCAAAGTTTGGAAACTGTCGTTCCCAAAAAATATCTGCTACCGGAGATTTCTCCACATTCTTTCTGAGTAATGAATAAAAAGTCTTCGTCACACACTTAACTAAAGGTCGAGGACTACCTTTTACTGATATATTTAAAACCTCGTGGCCAGCTGTGGCACACTGACATTTCTCATTAAAAACCCACTCACGCGGAATACAAGCTTTTATGACCTCATACATATTGGAAACTTTCCTCAGGTTCGCATCAGGGTAACATTCAAGTACAATCTCACAAATAGCTGCCGTGGGCAAAAAGCCAGGAATTACTTCGTACAAGAAATGTTTAACAAGAATGAGCCCTGATCCTAAGAAAATGTCAGAAACCAAACATTTGCCTCCCACCAAAATTCTCGGGTTATAAAACACAGGTTGAGACCACATATGATCTCTGCACTCAAGAGTGACAGCCGCTACTTTCTGAAGATCATACCATCCTAACAACATTTCTTTATAAATTAGCGGCAGTGAGTTAAATAAATTTTGCCTATACGACATGTATAATAATTCATGCGTGAGGCCGAGGCCACCACAATTCTTTAGAAAATAGCCAAGACAGTCCTTCCAAATAGCGTTCAAAGACACATTAAAAAAAACGTGATAAAAATTTGAGTCGGAAAGCTTTCATTTTATTTTCAATGTCAGGAAAATTCAATCCCCCTTCATTAGTTGACTTGATAATAGTACCATAAGCTACTAAATGGGACTTATTGTCCCATAGAAAATCAAGACAGCATGTTTTCAATGCCTTAACATGACAAGATGGAATATGAATAACCGACAAGAGATACCACAGTCTTGACAATAATAGAGTAGATATAACAGTAGCTCTGCCTTTAAGTGTTAATTTGCGCTGTTTCCAACGCGACAACAAGTCTTTAATTTTACGAATTTTCCCTCCCCAATTGAGGTCGTTACATACACCAACTGCAGGCCCGAGCCACACACCTAATATCTTAAGACATTCTTTATTAACTTCAATCCCACAGACTGTCGATTCAGTTAGAGAATTCCCAACATACAATTTCAAGAGAAAGGAAATACTTAGTATTTTTCTCCCCTTCCAAAGCCCACTGGGCTTTCGCCCTCAAGATAACTCCTTGACAGATTTCATTTTCAAGTTTGGATAAATCACTCTCCAACTCTTCTATTGTTGACATGTCATGGTCGGAAATGTTAGCGGCCCGTCTATACTCATGTTCAATTTACACTGGATATCAAACATTGCCTGGGACTTTTCTCGCTTACGCTTAGAGCCAAACAACATAGCTAGTCTTTTAATTTTATATTTCAAATTATCCCACCACACTAATTTCTCCCTGTCATACAAAATATCATTCCTTTCATTATTAATTAGACCACGCACTCTCTCGCAAAATACTTCATCCTGTAGCAATAAGTTGTTAAACACAAAGAGACCTGGACCCCTATCAATATCTATCAAATCCAACCGTAAAAACACATGGCTGTGATCACTGAAAGAATTTCGTCTGAAATAGACAGATTGTACTTTACTAGTCAAAACATTGCTAAGAAACACGTGATCAATTCTACTCTGTCGCAATACACCTGAGACACTTCGTCGCCAAGTAAAAGCTATTTTGTCTGGGTGTAAGTACCTCCACGTGTCTCCCAAGTCAAAATTGCGTAACAGCATAGACAAAGACTCACGTGACCTATCACATTCTAAAACTTTTGAACTTCTGTCCAGTGTTGAAAAAACCACATTGAAATCACCGACAAGCACAGTGGGTACATTATCCCTTATATAATTCCTCACAAGTTTCGCAAGGAACACAATGACACCTCTTTTCGCTGTAATCACAATTTGGGCAAGCAGGAGATGTGCACGCTCGCGCGAAATGACCCTGGAGAAGGCACTTGTGACATGTAATATAATAAATAAACAAATTGCTTATGGATAACAACTTCTAGTTTAATTTTGTTATCCATAAGCAATTTGTTTATTTATCTACTTCCCAACTTCTAAATGCCACTTAAAGATACCATGTAATATAATAGTTTCTGCCCACTTTTCATGGCGGAAAAGCAGAAATTTTGAAGAAATACGACGATAACGTAACTTTTCTGGTACCCCACGTGGCCGCCATATTGAATTTACTCACAATCCTCTGCGCGGAAGGTTATACAAATAGGCTCAAAATGATCTCAATATGATAAAAAATAAAGTCACGGAGTTTCAGCTCTCCATTTTTTGTCGTTCCGGAGATAGCGCAGAAAGTTTGGTAGGGGGACCATTTTGGCCATTTTGATTCTTTCTTACGAAATATTGACATGGAAATTATTCTATGGACAGCGACTGAATATTGAATGTCGACTCTGACGCTTGCTATTAGTAAAATACAGCCAGAAGATAATGCTCATGGATTCAACATGAACCCAAAATTACAAGTTATCATAAAACGTATAAGCGTCAGATCCGATATTCAACATTTCGCCCTCCTCCACAAAAGAATTCCTGTGTCAATAACCGAAAGACTTTTTGTGCAACAGCTATATGCCAACAATTTCAACGTCAAATTTCGTGCACTGACGGAAAATACGACCTTAGCATGCAAGATCTCTAGTACTATGTTTCGTGACGTGTTAAATTGCGTTTAATCCGGGACTAGGCGCCGTTTGAACGTCATATGTTTACATCTCCAACGTTTTCAAAAGAATAACCACAATCAAAGCGTGACTGAGGTACATCACACTCAAAAAACGACTTGGGCATTCATGTGCATAAAGCATATTATGATCTTGTTCTTGTCACTGAAACCTGTTGACCGCTTCTCTCTTGCAGGAAACCATCTTGTGTTTTTCTTTCATTTTATGTACATTTGAATTCATGGTAACTGCCGTACGAAATAGGTCTTTCTATTATTGACGCGTGAATTCATTTGTGGACGGCGGCTGGATATCGAATGTCGGATCTAAGGCCTTTACTTTCATACCTCTTCTATTCTTTGATAAGCCGGTGTTGGGAACCCTGTGGTGTCACTGGAGGAGGTGTCCACATGCATAGCTATGTTGTGACTTAGATGCAAACACTATAATCATCCAAGAAACAAACATTTGTAGGGATTGGAACATTCTTTTATTACAATGCCTTCAGAATATCTGCTCGAATCTTTTTTGGTCGGAAATTACTCCTATATATTTTCGCTATCCCTAAGGCTAGTGGGTTGAAACTTACCATAATACATCTTTGGGTCAAGCCAACTAGAAAATGTAAAAAAAAATCCAAGATGGTTGCCACGATGACGTAACTTGAAAACAAAACATTTTTTGGACGATTTTCCGGTCAGTAGTTTCGAATTTTTTTAGGCATCTATTGTGGATTTTCTCTTGTAGACCAGACAAATGTCTTATATCATTTATTTACGTCATTGCAACAATTAAATTTTGTCTCTCTGTTTTACGGCCAATTTAAGTTATGTATAAATTGTTGAGTAAATCTCACTCCCTATCGTCACTGAAAATTAAACACGTTTTGCCTGTTTCGATTGATGTAGAATAAATTAATCAATACATAAATAAATAAAACAGTCACACACAAAGGAGACCCCTACCAGATTGGCTACCCGAGCGCCCTTCTCCCAACGTCAGAGTTTATAACCTCCAAACCGTCGGTAAACAAGGCTCTGACTTCACCCCTATACAAATGCCTGGCGCGCAGCCGCATTGCGTCTTTTCCGCTGAGCCAATAAGAGAGCGCGTTATATTTTCCGGCTGACTACGTCCTTACAGCTGATCACCGCGTGAAGACGGGCGGTCATATTGTGAACAACATTTGACGGGTTAGCATTCCGATTCACGCTGAGAGCTATTGTTAGCATTAATTGATAATGACCCTGAAAAATGGATCGAACATGTGGTAGACGCGACCAGACAATCAACAAGCGTGCGTCTTTCAGAAAATTATATTATGCACATGTGTATCGAATGATATCTGTGTTTTATGTCGCCGGTCTTGAACTCAGTGAGGGAGAGTAACACAACACAAATCAACATCAACACAAAATATAATATTGAAAAATTACTCAGTCAAAATTACTTATCTGAACTTCAGCGAGGTATATATTATTATGTATTTATGTGCAACAAGTAAGTAATAAAAACAATCAGTGAAGGAGGTGGACGAGAAATGTGCATCGGAAAACATCATTGACCTAATTTCCTCACAGTACTAAATATTAAATAATAATATATCTGCAGTTAATTGTGTTTCCCTGGTTATAACCATAAATAATATTAAGATTTTGTCTGAAAATAACGGATTTCAGTTTAGCAACCGTGGCCTAATTTAATAATTAATTGAGGTTTTTTTTCAAATGACAATTTTTTATCAAACTAACTTATTTAAATTTGCTCAAACTAAAAAATGTTTATTCAAATAAATTGGCTTTGAAATAAAAAATGACAATAACAGTATTATCACAATTTTCAGCATTATATTTAAAATTTATATTATAATTTATTATTATTATTATTTTATTAATATAATTTACCTGTTTATAAACTTACCATCGAATCACCGCATGAGCCTCGTCGGCGACAATAGCCGCTGAGGTTTTCTCGTGTTTAATTAGAAAATCGCGCTTCTCTTCCTGGTTTAACAGTAATTCGAGGCTTGAGAATACAAATGAATAAGGTCCCTCCTGTAGTTTTACTCTGTCGCAATCGCCAGGTGCAAGATATGTGGCAGTAAATCCCAGGGCTCCAAGTACATTTACTTGCTCGTTCATGATGGAAGTTATGACAGATCACAAATACCAGTCCGGGTTTTTAACCAGGACGCCCCTCAAAGATTTGCCGCTGTTCGTTCTCGTCGATATACAACACCTATGTTGATTGGCTCGCCGAAGTTACGCTGAGCTTTTCGGAAATCATCGGCCCCATTCGGTAATCTCAACAAGTTCGCTTCATTTAGTAACGGAGACTGGTGATTGGGCGAGAGCCATGCGCAGAAAAGCTGCGCGCCGCAATTAGCCCCACTTTGACATCAGAGGGTATATACGACAATAGGAGATATACAATCTGATGCCATGAGAATGTCCGAGCGCTATCTTTAGTAAATTCTACCTGCAACCTGCAGCCAGCGTGTGTCTGGCATGTGTGACAATAAAGAATTCGCTGAAGGAAACCATATTGTATCACTGAACAAACTCCAGCAGCAGTTATTCTCTTCTCAACGTTTCAATGATGTTAAAAAGGCAGCAAGGTAATCGCTGGGACATTGTGGCAAAGCATACACTAGTTACTAGTTACACTAGTGAATCACAATAAAGGTACTCAAGCAGAAGACGTTTTCTAGCTCCGCCTAGCACAAGTCAATCAATATATCAAACATGGCCAGGTACTCACACATTTGGGTCCGAATATATCATTCCAGTTAAGACTGAAGTTTCCGCACCACTAAAGGGAGCCATAAGTAGAGCTGCTGGCGACGACTCGGCATTCTACTTGACTTATGGGCAATGGGGCTCGGACCACAATTAAATTTACATTGACGGCCATGTTAATGAAACTGCACATGGCTGATTTATTAATTATTTTTGGACTTTCATCTCCTGGCAGTTTGTAGTTCCATTCAAGTCCTGCATCGCCATCTACTTCTTGGCGGGGGTCGCCCATCAAAATTTCGAGCCAGAGCACTGTACTTCCGGCGAATAACTTACCTCCAAAAAGCAGAGTCTACGCACCTGCATATAGTGCCTCAGACTGGCATGAATTATGCAGTGAATTCAAAATAGAAGTTACAACTCAAAAGGGCATTTGTCATGCTTAATGTTGGCCATGCAAGCCCTTGTCTCATTATCAAAAGGAAGCTGGGGAAAAAATCAGCACAAAAACTTGTCCTCTATGGCAGAGGTTATTTAGAGGGGTTAACGGCTAGGGACTTTTTTTTAGTGGTCCGAGCCCTACTAGACACATTAAATTCAACCAATCCAAATGAAATTTGGGAGGCATGTGACCTGTCCACTTACCATTTCATGTTAGCCTATCTGAGCTACTTCCATCAAATATGTCTCGGAATATGAACCATTAACTACATCTACCCCCATCATTCTTCACAATACACATGTATTCACTATAGTGTGAGGTGCCTTATGGCATTGCCTAAACCAAGAAAACTCCTGCCACTGAGGAGCTGATCAGTCTCAAAATGGATTCTGCATACATCTGTGAATCCTATACCTAAATAGAAATATCCCTAAACTATTTCTGGATTTTTCAATAAATTTTTAAAAAAGATGCCAAAAAATTCAGATTTTGGGGATTTTAATGGTAAATATGATATTTCAGTGGAAAAACTAAAAATGTGTACCTGCCAAATTCTGGTCTGTATGAAAGGGAGACATCTAATACACAAATAAATGCCAGGCAGTGGCAAAAAAAATAGATAGCAAGACCCTGATGTCACTCCTGCATACCATAATACACATAATCATGTGTATCCATTAGGGTGATATGTGCAATACATTTACTGTGATCAGCCTATGATGAAAGGTGTCAGATCAATTGACACACACTTTTGTCATAGAGACAGATAGTATATAAACTTTACCAATTACATGGCTATCTCATCACATCTCTAAAACATCACCAGATCAGCATGCGAAACTCGAAGAAACGGAAGCGAGTTAAGAAAGGAAAGCGAGGGAGCTTGGTCACCCGGTTCAAATTGGGTCATAAATTACTTCCCCAAAAAGTCTGCCATGCACAGGAGACACCCTCAACTTCAGGCATCATAAAACACTCTGAAGAGGTGGAAACAACTAAACAGAATGAGCCAAAATCAGCATGGCACCCCAGGTATGACAGAGAGGAAATCAGCAAAGTCACCAGAGTTGGTTATGATGGCCATACCTACATAATTCTGGATGAGGAAGGAAGGTCTGGGAAGGCAAAACTATTACATCCGAAGGAGTCGAAGAAGCCGGATTTAGCAGAAAAGTATGCAAAAGGCTCCAGCAGAGCAGGGGAGGATAGGTCTGAGACTGTTGCATGCTGGGAAACTGCAAGATATGTGAAATAAGGCAAAACAGGACCACGCCACCATTACACCTACCTGCCCACTTCCACAATTTGCCGTCAGTGAGGTGAAAAGAGGATTATGCTGGAAACAATCTTATGCAGGGGACATAACTGAAATAGTACAAAGACTACCTAAGGTGTTGGAGTGAGTGAGTGAGTGAGTGAATAGGGTTTAACGTCGCTTTCAACATTAAGGTGTTGGATGCAACAATTGACTGTTATGATGGAAACTCTGGAAGTTGTAGAAGGCATGCTATAGTTTGTGGTGGAGGGGTTAATACTAGTTGGTGGAAGAAATCTAGAAGTCTGAGTGCAAACAACATCAAGTGGTTAAATTTGGATGACAATGACAGAATACTGGTGCGAAAAATATTGAATATGAAATTGCATGCAGCAGCCAGCCCTTGAAACCATCTTTCAAACACATGTAAGTCAGAAGGAACAAACAGGGCATTCTGTGCCTCACTGTCAAAAAATGTGACCTTTCCTACCAATGCGACAGCGAGAGCTGGATACACAGTCTTACATTCTCAACGTTTCAATGATGTTAAAAAGGCAGCAAGGTAATCGCTGGGACATTGTGGCAAAGCATACACTAGTTACTAGTTACACTAGTGAATCACAATAAAGGTACTCAAGCAGAAGACGTTTTCTAGCTCCGCCTAGCACAAGTCAATCAATATATCAAACATGGCCAGGTACTCACACATTTGGGTCCGAATATATCATTCCAGTTAAGACTGAAGTTTCCGCACCACTAAAGGGAGCCATAAGTAGAGCTGCTGGCGACGACTCGGCATTCTACTTGACTTATGGGCAATGGGGCTCGGACCACAATTAAATTTACATTGACGGCCATGTTAATGAAACTGCACATGGCTGATTTATTAATTATTTTTGGACTTTCATCTCCTGGCAGTTTGTAGTTCCATTCAAGTCCTGCATCGCCATCTACTTCTTGGCGGGGGTCGCCCATCAAAATTTCGAGCCAGAGCGTCCTGTTGGCAAGCACTGTACTTCCGGCGAATAACTTACCTCCAAAAAGCAGAGTCTACGCACCTGCATATAGTGCCTCAGACTGGCATGAATTATGCAGTGAATTCAAAATAAAAGTCACAACTCAAAAGGGCACTTGTCATGCTTAATGTTGGCCATGCAAGCCCTTGTCTCATTATCAAAAGGAAGCTGGGGAAAAAATCAGCACAAAAACTTGTCCTCTATGGCAGAGGTTATTTAGAGGGGTTAACGGCTAGGGACTTTTTTTTAGTGGTCCGAGCCCTACTAGACACATTAAATTCAACCAATCCAAATGAAATTTGGGAGGCATGTGACCTGTCCACTTACCATTTCATGTTAGCCTATCTGAGCTACTTCCATCAAATATGTCTCGGAATATGAACCATTAACTACATCTACCCCCATCATTCTTCACAATACACATGTATTCACTATAGTGTGAGGTGCCTTATGGCATTGCCTAAACCAAGAAAACTCCTGCCACTGAGGAGCTGATCAGTCTCAAAATGGATTCTGCATACATCTGTGAATCCTATACCTAAATAGAAATATCCCTAAACTATTTCTGGATTTTTCAATAAATTTTTAAAAAAGATGCCAAAAAATTCAGATTTTGGGGATTTTAATGGTAAATATGATATTTCAGTGGAAAAACTAAAAATGTGTACCTGCCAAATTCTGGTCTGTATGAAAGGGAGACATCTAATACACAAATAAATGCCAGGCAGTGGCAAAAAAAATAAATAGCAAGACCCTGATGTCACTCCTGCATACCATAATACACATAATCATGTGTATCCATTAGGGTGATATGTGCAATACATTTACTGTGATCAGCCTATGATGAAAGGTGTCAGATCAATTGACACACACTTTTGTCATAGAGACAGATAGTATATAAACTTTACCAATTACATGGCTATCTCATCACATCTCTAAAACATCACCAGATCAGCATGCGAAACTCGAAGAAACGGAAGCGAGTTAAGAAAGGAAAGCGAGGGAGCTTGGTCACCCGGTTCAAATTGGGTCATAAATTACTTCCCCAAAAAGTCTGCCATGCACAGGAGACACCCTCAACTTCAGGCATCATAAAACACTCTGAAGAGGTGGAAACAACTAAACAGAATGAGCCAAAATCAGCATGGCAACCCCAGGTATGACAGAGAGGAAATCAGCAAAGTCACCAGAGTTGGTTATGATGGCCATACCTACATAATTCTGGATGAGGAAGGAAGGTCTGGGAAGGCAAAACTATTACATCCGAAGGAGTCGAAGAAGCCGGATTTAGCAGAAAAGTATGCAAAAGGCTCCAGCAGAGCAGGGGGGGATAGGTCTGAGACTGTTGCATGCTGGGAAACTGCAAGATATGTGAAATAAGGCAAAACAGGACCACGCCACCATTACACCTACCTGCCCACTTCCACAATTTGCCGTCAGTGAGGTGAAAAGAGGATTATGCTGGAAACAATCTTATGCAGGGGACATAACTGAAATAGTACAAAGACTACCTAAGGTGTTGGAGTGAGTGAGTGAGTGAGTGAGTGAGTGAATAGGGTTTAACGTCGCTTTCAACATTAAGGTGTTGGATGCAACAATTGACTGTTATGATGGAAACTCTGGAAGTTGTAGAAGGCATGCTATAGTTTGTGGTGGAGGGGTTAATACTAGTTGGTGGAAGAAATCTAGAAGTCTGAGTGTAAACAACATCAAGTGGTTAAATTTGGATGACAATGACAGAATACTGGTGCGAAAAATATTGAATATGAAATTGCATGCAGCAGCCAGCCCTTGAAACCATCTTTCAAACACATGTAAGTCAGAAGGAACAAACAGGGCATTCTGTGCCTCACTGTCAAAAAATGTGAACTTTCCTACCAATGCGACAGCGAGAGCTGGATACACAGTCTTAAAACTGAATCTCGGTGAAGGAACATCACAGCATAAGAAACTTGAAGCACTCCGTGCATCCCTAGAAACTGGCTCATCTGCCTGCAAAAACCTACAACAGATACAAAAGCAATGCGATTATGAAAGATCATATAAACAGAGGCCAGAGGTTAAAAGAAGAAAAATCTACAATAAAGCAATTAAACTTAAAAACTATATAAAAGCTAAGAAAGCTAAAACCGATGCGGATAAGGCAAAAGAAAGAAGAGAAGGCTACAAGAAAAGACAGCTTGGCAAACACATGCCTGACTTTGAGAAAGGCCATATTATCCTAAAAGAACAAGAGTTGTCTCCCCTGATGTGTTGGACTCACCTGTTAACGCGTGAATTCAGGTGTGACCCTGAACAAACAATCTGGATAATATTTACCCAAAAATACATGGCCTGAACATTTCTCCATGGCCCTACACCTCTGTCTCTGATTATTAACAAAACTGACTTCTACACTCAGGTGTGCAATATTGTGACAACTTGGCTGATGACATAAGTGGGTTATGTAACTGGTGAATTCTTCTAAATTTATATTATGATGCAAAATAAATTTCAAACGATGAACGTGAATTATTCTCCATGTTTTCTTTCCAAAAGACTGGATATTAATCACTCCATAATGGGGTGGCTGCTTCTTCTGCACCCCAGTCCACAGTAAACATGCTCCATTCGAGCCTAATTGGCTATTATAATTAATTTTTTCGAAATATTTTGCTCTCCACGTGGTATACAATTTCGCCATCTTTATCACTAAACTATGAAATTGACATCAGTGACAGATTGCCATCCAGCCTCCTCGTATGACTTACCTGAACCGGTGACATATGTATTCTGTGTTTACGCTTTTAGGGCTCGGACCACTATTAAATTTACATTGACGGCCAAGTTAATGAAACTGCACATGGTTGATTTATTAATTATTTTTGGACTTTCATCTCCTGGCAGTTTGTAGTTCCATTCAAGTCCTGCATCGCCATCTACATCTTGGCGGGGGTCGCCCATCAAAATTTCGAGCCAGAGCGTCCTGTTGGCAAGCACTGTACTTCCGGCGAATAACTTACCTCCAAAAAGCAGAGTCTACGCACCTGCATATAGTGCCTCAGACTGGCATGAATTATGCAGCGAATTCAAAATAAAAGTCACAACTCAAAAGGGCACTTGTCATGCTTAATGTTGGCCATGCAAGCCCTTGTCTCATTATCAAAAGGAAGCTGGGGAAAAAATCAGCACAAAAACTTGTCCTCTATGGTAGAGGTTATTTAGAGGGGTTAACGGCTAGGGACTTTTTTTTAGCGGTCCGAGCCCAATGGTAGGTGATATCACGAGTGAAGAGGATAAACCATTCCTGCTTTACATGTAACATGCTTGTCTGGGTTATGTTTAAACTAAGATAAATGTAACTCCGAAGATTGAAGTCATGGTGGTACGTGATATGATACTATATTTCGGCTACAATTTATGCCATCATCAGGATCATATGAGCATCTGTTGCACACAGAATATATATATATATACTGTATTTCTATACAGTGTATAGCAAAGATTAATGCAATAAGCATGTCGAAACCAGAAACTTAGACCTCATACAGGTCTACACCATTGTCCATTGTATAAGCTGTTTTGGTCGATTTGATTGCTCATTGTATTTTTTCTCTTGACTTATTATTATTGTTGTTATATCTTACATACCCTTTTATTAGTTCCGTTTTTGTTGATTTGTAATCTTATGCATGTGAATTATGTCGCCAAGACCACCGTAACCATTTGTGTAAAACACACATGCATAAATAGAACCGCAATCATATTAAATTTAATAAACGATGCTTTGATAAACTGCTGAAAGCAGTGAAACTAGTTAGCGAAATCAATCAGTCCGAGTTTGTCATGACTTTTTTCTAGTACTATATTTACCATACACAAAGGCAGTTTATACTGTGATCATTTAGTCTATATATATATATACAAGAAAAATAACGAAAAAACCTTCTCAACTTTCTACATCATTATATTCCGACTGCAGTTTCGAACGTAATGTTCTTTTCAAGGAATACTGTTTTCAAATGACAGACTGGTATATATACAAATACAGGGCACAACGGTCGCTAGACGACGTGCCTGGCTTAAGCAAGCAGTGACTTGATAACATGCTGACATTAATGGAAACAGTTGGTCACAATAAACATGAAAAGAGAGATTAAAGGGGATAATTCAAACGAGTACAATACATGCAGTAAACAATAATCAAAATCAAGCATAATTGGTCTGCGAAGCAGAGGTGGGTATTTTCAGGATATGACATGCTTCAACAGTTTGATAAATACGTACATGTATTGCATGAAATCTAATTTCACAAAGTTGTTAAACAAACAAAATAACAAATATATTCAAGGTCTATGTGATCCGTTTAATTCGGAACCATACCTTTCTATAAACATCGTTTCTTTAACATCCAATAGGGCTTGATTCTCATTTAGTACTTTGTAAAAGGGAAAACTTTAAAAGAAGGGGTCAAATGTATGGCACACTGTCTGATGTGTCGGCTGACAGAGAGATGACAATGGTTTTCATTATTAATCTGTTGCCTGTGAACAGTTAATCTAGATCTTAAATCTGTGGTTTGACCGATA
>JAVTVY010034723.1:0-15041 GCA_036873755.1 Hanleya hanleyi | reverse complement strand
AGAGTTCGTGTAGACACATATATGTGTGCGGTTGTTTAGATAACATAATTATTAATCAGAATATTACGCACCTTCAAATTTCGTTATAAGTTTTCAGCAAATATTACAACATTCCAAACCGGAAAAAGTTGATCGAATTAAACGCTATTATTGACGTAAATACTACTTCTGATTAGCTTACCTCTGTCGTCTATGGTCAAATCAGCTAATGAAGAATTCGGGAATGTGCATGTCCCGGCACTTTATTAGTCAAACATTACTGTCACGAGATATCTGGTACCTGGGGGCTAACGATGATTTATCATGTAGGATTAACCAGTTTTTAATTAACACAAGGCTTTTCTAAGAATAAAAACTTCTTTATTACTGTGAAGCTGACGTTTGGTAGGAGATCGCACAACTTTTTTTCATAGGCATAGTCCCAGACACAGGAAATCAAAATATTTCACGTGGACTCAATTATGCGAAGGCCGACATGACCACGTTCAAAAGTGAATTACAAGCTTTCGGGCACGCGACTTGCAGGTGTTGCATGCTTCGATTAATTGACGGGCCAAAGCATTTTTTTGTCGGGTATAGGGGTGTTCATCCAGCTTTAAATACACGAGAATATATTCCTTTTCAGGAAACATTTCCACATTGTGCCGTTTTCAGTATGGTAGAATATAAATAATTCCTTGTTTACTATAGTAAAACACCTAGAATAGATCGGGCTGCAATCGGATTGAGTCTTCACGTTTGATCACTCACACCGATTAGTTGTGAGGTAAGATCTATTCCAGGTGTTTTGCCACGTAAACAAGGAATTATTTCTTAAACCCTTTTCAATCCTATTACCCATCTGGGCGAGTCCAACTGGACACGCGAAAACAATTATGACGTCATATAATCCACACCGATTGGTTGTGAGGTAGGATCTATTGGAATTAGATCCCACCTGGGCTTCCTTCTTTACACTTAATAATGTTATTTGGTAAAACAAATGGGGTGTGGTAGAATTTACATTAAGTGAGTTACAATTCCGCCTTACAAAGGCGTATGTACAGACGTGCGGCGGGGACCCTGTTTTTAGGAATAAAATGCACCCCCGTACACAGATGCAAGCTACATCGTTTGAAAGCTTAGACTCTCTTCTTTCAGATGAGGTAGGGTGTGGTAGTTAAAAATATTGCCGTATGCTGAACAAATTAGGAAATACAAGAAGCACTGGATTGCATCTTTCTACTTTTAAAATGGGGGTATACGTATTAAAATGACTATATCTTCACTCGTATCAGGCATATGGCAAAATGGTTGGTGTCATTTGATTGCATCAATCGTCTAATATGAAAAAGTGTCATGACGTCAATGACCTGTGATGTCACAAGCGATGCGTCAAACGCACTAAAACTATGTCAAAAGTTTTCTTTGGGTGAAATACTTCATTGTTAAATGGCCCAAATGGTTCTTATGTCGAATTTAGTCATCGGTCAAATACTTCGGCAAAGAATTGGTGCGATTACCTTTTAAATCCTCAATATAACGAGTGTCATTCACCATAGGATATTTGGTAAAAAAGCTTCAAACAGTTTCTCGGATATCATCCACCAAAAATAATTTAGTTCCGTCATTTGAAGCTGTATATTCTTCTGTCAAACGTTCAAATTAGTTTAGAATTGTAACAGGAAATCGTTTCAAAATATCCACAAAACATACGGGTAGACGCAGAGTGGCATAAAGTTACAAAATTGACGAAAGAGTGCCGTGAGCATAAGTTTTTACATCAAATATTTATCTAATTTCTGACAGCATTAAATAGATCACTGCAATACAAGAACATGTTTATAAACATACCCACTCTCCTGGTATGTCCCGACCCCATAACAGCCTGAGTATAGGAGTTTTATTATAACATCACAATATGTACTCATGTGCCTCAGATCTGTTGTTTCAGATATTTTTGGAAGTATAATTCTGTATATTCGTGGCATATCTTTCATCAGGGGCCAAGCCTAATCATAAATACAATATGACAGTCCCGCGGGGAGTGCATTAACCAACGAAATACGTTGTTGTATGTGACACACAGTTTTTTCCAGTTACATGACGAGTACGAAGACCGCTGATGACTGCAAGAGATACTGGCACAGTACGACGAGAACAGTTGCTTTTTCGCATCTTGAGAACACACATAGAGCTTTAGAGACAAAATGTTGGGACGAATTAATAATATAATTTTCTAGTTTGCACAGACATATAACTGTTAGTGAGATAGTCGCGAAAATATCACATATATCAAGTGGATTCTGAAGGCCCTTGGCAGATGTCAAGTATTTTGATGTGAAGCTCATGTATATGTAGACATTAAAGGACAGAGGAGACGGAATTCCTCCGTGGCGAACTCCATTTCCGGCAGGGAACCATTCGGGAAGGCAAACCCACATCCTGATAGCCATGAAAGGCGCAAAAGAACGCCATTGCCCACGTGATGCCGGCTCAAGGTTAGGCACCGGGTAATGCTTTAACATTGGCTCTACTGCATACCCGGAAAATAATTATCTTTGTGGCTTTCAAAATACTGAATATCCAAACTATTTTGAAGATGTTATTGTCTCTGAGTTAAATAGGCATTTGTAAACGCAAATCATCGCATGACGTCGTTTCGCGCCTTTTGTCGTTAGAGACAGCCATCTCGGGACTGTTCTATTAATATTTATGATATATAATCTCCAATATTATGATCTCGCTTATTCAGTGTTTCGCACATGATATCAGGGCAGAATTATCGCTCCTGGAGATATTTCTGCAGTAGGTATTGAAACATACCAATCTTAATATCAATACCAACCTCAGTATTTTTCAATACCTACAGAACTCCAGAAGCAAGGCTTCTGTCCTGGCACCTTTGATTAAAAAAAGAAGAAACAACATACACCTAATCGACCTTGGAAACTGTGGAATACAAGCGTTTAGTCAGTCATTTAATATCCAGCCGTCGTCCATTAAAGAATTTCCGCGCCCATAATCCAATGGCCTACTTCATATAATAACATTTGCACTAAATTAAAAGGATAAATCATATATATATACGTAAAACTAGGCTGATTTCCTGCAAGACAGACGTGGTCAACAGTTTTCAATAATGCCAGCAAGACATCATGATGTTCCAAAAATATCAAATCCGTATTCTTAATCCATATGATATACGTTGTAAAGTCGTTATCTAGAGTATGATATATCTCAGTCACGCTTTCATTGTGACTGTTCATATGAAAACTATGAGGATCTTGAAATACATAGGTTCATACGGCCCCTAGCCCCGGATCAAGCGGAATTAGACAAAAGTTACGAGACGTACCGCCATAGATCTTGCACGCTATATGCTCGTATTTTGCTATCAGCATGCGATATGTATCGTCAAATTTGAGAAAATTCGAGTGGAGGCGCTTGGTGATATAGCCCTCTTTTAAAAGTTCATTAAAGATATTGAAAGAAACAGCATACACATGAAATGGGTCAAAGCAGATAAATCTCGAACTGAGATTGATATATTTCAATACCTACAGAACTCCAGAAGCGAGAATTCTGTCCTGACAGCTTTGATGAAAAATAATAATAATTCTGTACAGAACTTGAACCTTATGGATCTTGGAAACTGCGGAAGACATTAGAAGAAACAGCGCTACTGCAGAAACATCACGAGAAGCGATAATTCTGCCCTGACTCCATTAACAAACCGTAATAATATTGTATAGCAGCACATATGTACGAAGCACAGAACAAGCGAGATCCTAATATTGGAGATTACATATCATTAATATTAATTGTATTGGTGATTAGGCTTGACTCTTGTTGAGAGTTAGGCTTGGGATATACAGAAGATACTCCCCAAAATATCCGACACAACTGCTTTGAGGTACATGAGTACTCAGACTGTTGTAGGGTCAGAATATATCTGGGAAGTCGGTATGTTTATGGGCATTTTCTTGTTTGATATTAAAGCCTACAAGTCGGTTTCCAAGAACATACTGTTGATTTTAATACTAATTTTAGGTGACCACCTAAATAGTTGTGAAATTTTGAAGAGATGGAAAATCAGTGACCTGTGAAGAGTAATTTATAGGACACTTTATCCACAAATCTTATTAAATGTGGTAGATTACCAAGAACACAGTTTGAAAACATGTAAATTGCAATAGTAATTATAAGATGCCTCCCCCCCCACCCACAACGATAATCAAGATAACATTTGATATTGCTTTAAAATTAACAAGCGATAAATGAAATCAGTGAAATTTTCAAGAGATGGAAATCAGTGAAGAATATTTCATTGGGAATTTGGACATGAACCCGAGTGACGTCATGATTCAAGATAGCTTAACATAACTTTCATCAATCGATGCCCCGTTTAGTGGAGAGAAAATTGCTACCTCACTACTTGAATTGGTGTAAAATGAATAAAGTTACACTGAAGCAAACCCACCTCCTTTCTTTTTTTTGTGATGATAAGACTCGATATTGGTTTGTTTGAATGGATTTTTTACCCAACAGTAATATATTCCAATACCATATCCGGTCATAAAATAAGCTGTGACCACGTATACGGGGGAGGATGGGGGATGCATGCATTTTACTCCAAAATAAGACTTTTTTTTGCAAATTGCCGCTCGCTTGATAGCTGCAATGTAGGAAACTATGTAGTTAGGCAAACAATCATTAGTACAATTCAATGTAAAGTTGAGGCTTACCATACTGAAGAAAAGACTGATAAAAAGTACAGAAAGAATAATAGTACACAACATAGTGCAGTATCGTTATGCATTTGGGTTGCTGTTTCAATTTTTGTTTCCCACAGCAACGCGACCGGGGGACTTTAAAATAGGTTTTCTCCATCCTTCCGTTCCTGTCCGTGCGTTAACTTTGAAACGCTTTGCTGGTTTCCTCCGAAATTCGGCGCATGCATTCCTTTCAACAAGATGTCGATTGGTATTGCGTTTCAGCAAGATTAGTTAAGGTGACGCCACTGGGTTTGGTTCTATCCATCTGCGAATATTCTCTCGTGTTCGTTAATGTCCGTTCGTGTCCATGCCCATTCCTGTCGGTGCGGATTCTTCGCAAGCGATAATTTTGAAACGCTTTGTCGGATTCCTTCGAAATTGATATTGTGTTTCAGCAAGATCTGACTGAAGGTGGTACCACTCTGGTTCCACTCTTTCCTCGGTCCATTCAAATTCTGCTTCGCACACGGTATATTCAAAACGTTTCATCGGATTCATGCGAAATTCGGAAAATACATTCCTTGTGATAAGACGTCGATTATTATTGCGTTTTCAGCTGCAGCCCGTGTCCGCATTTATGTTGAAACGTTGCTCAAGTGGAAAAACGATTTCGTGATTAACTAAACCTACCAGGCCTGGGGGGAGGCATTTCAGCTCCATATTTATTTCCGTTACCCCTTGTGACAGAGGTCTTAAATATTTGGGTCAATTTCTAGAAGAAAATGTGAAAATCCAAGATGGTCGCCATGATGACATTACAGTGACATTACCTTTTTTGAAGCCATATTTCACCTAATTTTTTTGGGACCGATTTACCGAATTTCATTAGTTTATTTTGCGATATTTTCGCTCAGAAACTAATTAACATGATAGGGAATAATAACATTGGGTAAAGTAATTACTTTTATGCCATCGTAGTCAAAGAAAAATGCGAAAATATGGACAGGAATGACCGAAAATACAACATTCTCTGGACATCATATTGAATTTTCCCATGATCCATTGTACCTAGGATTATGCAAACAGATTCAAATTGACGCCAATATGATTCACGGAAAAGTCAGAAAGTTTCAACTCTCTTGTTCTCTTCGTTCTGTAGCTGCTACATCGTTTTGAGATGTTAACTCCCCCTCCTTCCCCCCTCCCTCTGCCAGACTGGGTTAAATGATCAACGGCAAACGAATGTGGGCAGTCCAATCTAGCATAAGGAGTTGAGTGTATATGTAATGTGGCAGACAATAGATTGGAGAAATTAGTGTAGATCACAGTTATCGACACAGGACGACTGAGTTACATTATCTTCGACTTCGACTAAAATTCAGCAAACGTACTCCGGTATATCTCGGGACAATCAGAAGGGTTAAAACTTTACAACAACTGTAACAATAAGCATTCAAACTCCCCAGTCAAAAGTTTGTTATTGTTTTTTTTTCTTATATTCAACCTGCCATGAAGGTGGTCTTGACGATTGCCCAACCTTTCAATACCCGAGGGGCCATTTAAAATGCATGAGAGTTCGTGTAGACACATATATGTGTGCGGTTGTTTAGATAACATAATTATTAATCAGAATATTACGCACCTTCAAATTTCGTTATAAGTTTTCAGCAAATATTACAACATTCCAAACCGGAAAAAGTTGATCGAATTAAACGCTATTATTGACGTAAATACTACTTCTGATTAGCTTACCTCTGTCGTCTATGGTCAAATCAGCTAATGAAGAATTCGGGAATGTGCATGTCCCGGCACTTTATTAGTCAAACATTACTGTCACGAGATATCTGGTACCTGGGGGCTAACGATGATTTATCATGTAGGATTAACCAGTTTTTAATTAACACAAGGCTTTTCTAAGAATAAAAACTTCTTTATTACTGTGAAGCTGACGTTTGGTAGGAGATCGCACAACTTTTTTTCATAGGCATAGTCCCAGACACAGGAAATCAAAATATTTCACGTGGACTCAATTATGCGAAGGCCGACATGACCACATTCAAAAGTGAATTACAAGCTTTTGGTTTGTCATTCATAATTCAGCCGTCGTCCATTAAAGAATATCCGCGTCCATAATCCAAGGACCTATTCCATATTTCTACGAAGTACCATTTGTAGATTGTCCGGTAATGAGTCAGTGAGTCCATCCGAATCCTTTCGTCGGCAAATTAAGGAGAACCGTTGATATTAGAACCTTGAGTTTTGACATGAACGTGCATATAGGGCATTGTTACCAGCAAGTTCTGAGCTGACCGAATTCTGACGAAAATATGATTTATAATTATTTTTTTATTACTTATTGATGGCTCAGCGATGGCTGTATGTTTCACTGTGACTTTTGAAGGTTCCCTGATACGGCATATCGTGTTGGACACACCGGTTCTCGTAAAATTACCTAAGTTAAGTGATTTTGAGCCCGGTCAAGACTTGGATGGGTGACCTCGTGCTGTACTGATAAGTGTCCAGGGTACCTGAAGGCGATAATAGTTGTTACGCTAATGACTCACCAGCGGTGACATCTGGGAAAGTTAATAGTACCCACTGTCAATTAGAGGCTGCTATATAAATTCTCTCACGGTAACACATAGGGCCCCCAAGTCATAAGGAGAGCCGTTGACATTAGAACCTTGATTTTTGGCCTGAACGTGCATTAGGGCACTGTTACCAGCAAGTTCTGAGCTGACCAAATTCTGATGAAAATTTGATTTATAATTATTTTTTAGTCCCAATTCCGCAACCAATCCGACCCCATCTGTGCTGTCCATAATACTCTCCGAGTGTGACTTTTCACAATGGACCCAGTATGGCTGATGTATATACCCGCTTTACACCTATTCGAACCATAGTTGCGCTACTGATGACGCCACAGTCATGTAACGTCTGCTCCATGGTCCAGCACAACGTCCAAGATCAATCCACCACAATTTCATACCATTCCGTCTCATGGAAAAGAGCAAAGTTTGCTGTTTATATAATAATACTGTTTTAAAATGCAGGTAGGCTCAAGATGGCACCAATAGGGCAAGTTATAAATCAGAAAATTGTGCAGGCATGATAGGGTTAAATCGACATAATTCCATCATCCTCCACTCTTCCTCTAAGTCTTGCCATCATACTCCACTCTTCCACTAAGTCTGCATTATCCTTCACTCTTCCACTGACAGTCTCTCTCATCCTCCACACTTTCACAAAGTCTCCGTCATCCTCCACTCTCCAGCTAAGTCTTACTATCATCTTCCACTCTTCCACTAAGTCTCCATCAACCTCCACTAACAGTCTTTCCATCATTCTCCAGTCTTTCCAGCATCCTCTACTCTTCCAATAAGGTTTTCCATCATCCTCCAATCTTTCTCCAACAGTCTTTCCATCATCCTAAAATGTTCCACTAACAGTCTTTCCATCATCCTCCACTCGTCTTCCCATCATCCTCCACTCTTTCATCAAGTCTGTCTTTTCGTCATCCCCCACTCTTCCACTAAGTCTCCATCATCCTCCACTCTTCCTCTAAGTCTCCATCATCCTTCATTCTTCCACTAACAGTCGCCATCATCATAAACTCTTCCTCTAAGTCTCCATCATCCACCACTCTTCCTCTAAGTCTCCATCATCCTCCATTCTTCCACTAATTCTCCATCATCCACCACTCTTTCACTGAGTCTTCATCATCCTCCACTCTTCCTCTAAGTCTCCATCATCCTCCACTCTTCCTCTAAGTCTCCATCGTCCTCCATTCTTCCACTAATTCTCCATCATCCACCACTCTTTCGCTGAGTCTTCATCATCCTCCACTCTTCCTCTCAGTCTCCATCATCCTCCATTCTTCCACTAAGTCTCCATCATCCACCACTCTTCCTCTAAGTCTTCATCATCCTCCAATCTTCCGCTAACAGTCTCCATCATCCTCCACTAAATCCTTCCATCATCCTTCAGTCTTTCCAGCATCCAACAGTCTTTCCATCATCTTAAAATGTTCCAATAACAGTCTTTCCATCATCCTCCACTCGTCTTCCCATCATCCTCCACTCTTTCATCAAGTCTGTCTTTTCGTCATCCCCCACTCTTCCACTAAGTCGCCATCATCCTCCACTCTTCCACTATGTCTTCATCATCTGGCAATCTTTCACCAATTTGCCATCATGTTTCACTCTTCCGCTAAGTCTTTCCATCATCTTCCAACCTTCCCCTAACAGCCTTTCCATCATCCTCCAACCTTCCCCTAACAGCCTTTCCATCATCCTCCAACCTTCCCCTAACAGCCTTTCCATCATCCTCCAACCTTCCCCTAACATCCTTTCCATCATCCTCCAACCTTCCCCTAACAGTCTTTCCATCATCCTCCAACCTTCCCCTAACAGCCTTTCCATCATCCTCCAACCTTCCCCTAACAGCCTTTCCATCATCCTCCACTCCTGATCTAAGTCTCCATCATTCGTCACTCTTCAACTAAGTCTCCATCATCATCCATTCTTCCACTAACAGTCTCCATCATCTTCGACTCTTCTATTAAGTCTCCATCAATCGACACTCTTCCACTAAGTCGCCATCATCGTCCACTCTTCCACTGAGTCTCCGTCATCCATCACTCTTTCACTAACAGTCTTCATCATCCTCCATTATTCCAACATTCTTACGCTAAGTCTCCATCGTCCACCACTTTTCCACCAAGTCTCCATCATCCACCATGCATTAGGGCATTGTTACCAGCAAGTTCTGAGCTGACCGAATTCTGACGAAAATATGATTTATAATTATTTTTTTATTACTTATTGATGGCTCAGCGATGGCTGTATGTTTCACTGTGACTTTTGAGGGTTCCCTGATACGGCATATCGTGTTGGACACACCGGTTCTCGTAAAATTACCTAAGTTAAGTGATTTTGAGCCCGGTCAAGACTTGGATGGGTGACCTCGTGCTGTACTGATAAGTGTCCAGGGTACCTGAAGGCGATAATAGTTGTTACACTAATGACTCACCAGCGGTGACATCTGGGAAAGTTAATAGTACCCACTGTCAATTAGAGGCTGCTATATAAATTCTCTCACGGTAACACATAGGGCCCCCAAGTCATAAGGAGAGCCGTTGACATTAGAACCTTGATTTTTGGCCTGAACGTGCATTAGGGCACTGTTACCAGCAAGTTCTGAGCTGACCAAATTCTGATGAAAATTTGATTTATAATTATTTTTAGTCCCAATTCCGCAACCAATCCGACCCCATCTGTGCTGTCCATAATACTCTCCGAGTGTGACTTTTCACAATGGACCCAGTATGGCTGATGTATATACCCGCTTTACACCTATTCGAACCATAGTTGCACTACTGATGACGCCACAGTCATGTAACGTCTGCTCCATGGTCCAGCACAACGTCCAAGATCAATCCACCACAATTCCATACCATTCCGTCTCATGGAAAAGGGCAAGGTTTGCTGTTTATATAATAATACTGTTTTAAAATGCAGGTAGGCTCAAGATGGCATCAATAGGGCAAGTTATAAATCAGAAAATTGTGCAGGCATGATAGGGTTAAATCGACATAATTCCATCATCCTCCACTCTTCCTCTAAGTCTTGCCATCATACTCCACTCTTCCACTAAGTCTGCATTATCCTTCACTCTTCCACTGACAGTCTCTCTCATCCTCCACACTTTCACAAAGTCTCCGTCATCCTCTACTCTCCAGCTAAGTCTTACTATCATCTTCCACTAAGTCTCCATCAACCTCCACTAACAGTCTTTCCATCATCCTCCAGTCTTTCCAGCATCCTCTACTCTTCTAATGAGGTTTTCCATCATCCTCCAATCTTTCGCCAACAGTCTTTCCATCATCCTAAAATGTTCCACTAACAGTCTTTCCATCATCCTCCACAGTCTTTCCAGCATCCTCTACTCTTTCAATAAGGTTTTCCATCATCCTCCAATCTTTCTCCAACAGTCTTTCCATCATCCTAAAATGTTCCACTAACAGTCTTTCCATCATCCTCCACTCGTCTTCCCATCATCCTCCACTCTTTCATCAAGTCTGTCTTTTCGTCATGCCCCACTCTTCCACTAAGTCGCCATCATCCTCCACTCTTCCTCTAAGTCTCCATCATCCTTCATTCTTCCACTAACAGTCGCCATCATCCTCCACTCTTCCTCTAAGTCAACATCATCCACCACTATTCCTCTAAGTCTCCATCATCCTCCACTCTTCCTCTAAGTCTCTGTCATCCTCCACTCTTCCTCTAAGTCTCCATCATCCTCCACTCTTCCTCTAAGTCAACATCATCCACCACTCTTCCTCTAAGTCAACATCATCCTCCACTCTTCCTCTAAGTCAACATCATCCTCCACTCTTCCTCTAAGTCTCCATCATCCTCCACTCTTCCTCTGAGTCTCCATCATCCTCCACTCTTCCTCTAAGTCTCCATCATCCTCCACTCTTCCTCTAAGTCAACATCATCCTCCACTCTTCCTCTAAGTCAACATCATCCTCCACTCTTCCTCTAAGTCTCCATCATCCTCCACTCTTCCTCTAAGTCTCCATCATCCTCCATTCTTCCACTAATTCTCCATCATCCACCACTCTTTCACTGAGTCTCCATCATCCTCCACTCTTCCTCTAAGTCTCCATCATCCTCCACTCTTTCTCTAAGTCTCCATCATCCTCCACTCTTCCTCTAAGTCTCCATCATCCTCCACTCTTCCACTAAGTCTCCATCATCCTCCACTCTTCCTCTAAGTCTCCATCATCCTCCATTCTTCCACTAAGTCTCCAGCATCCTCCACTCTTCCTCTAAGTCTTCATCATCCTCCACTCTTCCTCTAAGTCGCTATCATCCACCACTCTTCCTCTAATTCTCCATCATCCACCACTCTTTCACTGAGTCTTCATCATCCTCCACTCTTCCACTGAGTCTCCATCATCCACCACTCTTCCACTGAGTCTCCATCATCCACCACTCTTCCACTGAGTCTCCATCATCCTCCATTCTTCCACTAATTCTCCATCATCCATCACTTTCACTGAGTCTTCATCATCCTCCACTCTTCCACTAAGTCTCCATCATCCATCACTCTTCCTCTAAGTCTCCATCACCCTCCACTCTTTCACTAAGTCTCCATCATCCTCCATTCTTCCACTAAGTCTCCATCATCCTTCATTCTTCCACTAATTCTCCATCATGCATCACTCTTCCACTAAGTCTCCATCATCCACCACTCTTCCTCTAAGTCTCCATCATCCTCCATTCTTCCTCTAAGTCTCCATCATCCTTCATTCTTCCACTAATTCTCCATCATCCTTCACTTTTCCTCTTAGTCTCCATCATCCTTCATTCTTCCACTAATTCTCCATCATCCTCCACTCTTCCTCTAAGTCTCCATCATCCTTCATTCTTCCACTAATTCTCCATCATCCTCCAAGTCTCCATCATCCACCACTCTTCCTCTAAGTCTCCATCATCCTCCACTCTTCCTCTTAGTCTCCATCATCCACCATTCTTCCACTAATTCTCCATCATCCTCCACTCTTCATCTAAGTCTCCATCATCCACCACTCTTCCTCTAATTCTCCATCATCCTCCACTCTTCCACTAAGTCTCCATCATCCACCACTCTTCCACTAATTCTCCATCATCCTCCACTCTTCCTCTAAGTCGCCATCATCCACCACTCTTCCTCTAATTCTCCATCATCCTCCATTCTTCCACTAATTCTCCATCATCCTCCACTCTTCCTCCAAGTCTCCATCATCCAACACTCTTCCTCTAAGTCTGCATCATCCTTCATTCTTCCACTAATTCTCCATCATCCTCCACTCTTCCTCTAAGTCTCCATCATCCTCCACTCTTCCACTAAGTCTCCATCATGCATCACTCTTCCTCTAAGTCTCCTTCACCCTCCACTCTTCCACTAAGTCTCCATCATCCTCCATTCTTCCACTAATTCTCCATCATGCATCACTCTTCCACAAAGTCTCCATCATCCACCACTCTTCCTCTAAGTGTCCATCATCCTCCATTCTTCCTCTACGTCTCCATCATCCTTCATTCTTCCACTAATTCTCCATCACCCTTCACTCTTCCACTGCTTTCGTCATCCTCTGCTCTTCCTCTAAGTCTTTCCATCATCCTCCATATCTTCATCCTCCTTTCTTCCACTAAGTCTCCATCATCCTCTACTCTTCCACTAAGTTTTTCCATCATCCTCCATTCTTCCACTAACAGTTTCCATCATCCTCCATTCTTCCACTAAGTCTCCATAATCCTCCACTCTTCTATTAAGTCTCCCTGATCCGCAACCCTTACACTAAGACTCCATCATCCTCCATTCTTCAACTAACAGTTTTCATCATCCTCCATTTTTCCGTGAAGTCTCCATCATCCACCACTCTTCCAGTAAGTCTACATCATCCACTACTCTTCCACTAAGTCTTTCTATCATCCTCCACTCTCCCACTAGGTTTTTTCAATCTCCACTCTTCCACGAACACTCTTTCTATCATTCTCCACTCTTCAACTAAGTCTCTATTATCCTCCACTCTCCCACTAGGTTTTTTCAGCCTCCACTCTTCCATGAACACTCTTTCTATCATTCTCCACTCTTCCACTAAGTCTCTATTATCCTTCACTCTTCCATCACTAAGTCTCCATCATCCTCTAGGTCATTCATATTCTACTGCCTCCATCATCCTCTACTCTTCCTCTAAGACTTTCCATCATCCTTCCACGAAGTCTCCATCATCCTCGACTCTTCCACTAAGTTTTTCCATCATCCTCCATTCTTTCACTAACAGTCGCCATCATCCTCCACTCTTCTACTGTCGCCATCATCTGGCAATCTTCCTCTAAGTCTTTCCATCATCCTCCAACCTTCCCCTAACAGCCTTTCCGTCATCCTCCACTCTTGATCTAAGTCTCCATCATCTGTCACCCTTCCACTAAGTCTCCATCATATGTCACCCTTCCACTAAGTCTCCATCATGTCACCCTTCCTCCAAGTCTCCATCATCATCCATTCTTCCGCTATGTCTCCATCATCCTCCACTCTTCTATTAAGTCTCCATCATCCTCTACTCTTCCTCTAAGACTTTCCATCATCCTTCCACCAAGTCTCCATCATCCTCGACTCTTCCACTAAGTTTTTCCATCATCCTCCATTCTTCCACAAACAGTCTGCATCATCCTCCACTCTTCCACTAGGTCTTCATGATCTGGCAATCTTCCACCAAGTCGCTAACATCCTCCACTCTTCCTCTAAGTCTTTCCATCATCCTCCAACCTTCCCCTAACAGCCTTTCCGTCATCCTCCACTCTTCATCTAAATCTCCATCATCCTCCATTCTTCCACTAACAGTCGCCATCATCCTCCAATCTTCCATTAAGTCTCCCTCATCTGTCACCCTTCCACTAAGTTTCCATCATCCTCCACTCTTCATCTAAGTCTCCATCATCATTCATTCTTCTATTAAATCTCCATCATTCGCCACTCTTCCACCAAGTCTCCATCATCATCCATTCTTCCACTGAGTCTCCGTCATCCATCACTCTTTCACTAACAGTCTTCATCGTCCTCCATTCTTCCACCATTCTTATGCTAAGTCTCCATCATCCACCACTTTTCCACCAAGTCTCCACCATCCACCACTCTTCCACTAAGTCTTTCTATCATCCTCCACTCTCCCACTAGGTTTTTTCTTCATCCTCTACCCTTCCAAGAACACTCTTTCTATCATCCACTCTTCCACTAAGTCTCTATTATCCTCCACTCTTCCACTAACAGTCTCCATCATCCTCTACTCTTCCTCTAGGTCTTTCATCTTCTACTCTTCGACTGCCTCCATCATTCTCTACTCTTCCTCTGAGACTTTCCATCATCCTTTCACCAAGTCTTCATCATCCTCTACTCTTCCACTAAGTTTTGCTATCATCCTCCATTCTTCCACAAACAGTCTCCATCATCCTCCATTCTTCCACTAACAGTCACCATCATCCTCCACGCTTCCACTAGGTCTTCATCATCTGGCAATCTTTCACCAAGTCGCCATCATCCTCCACTCTTCCTCTAAGTCTTTCCATCATCCTCCAATCTTCCCCTAACAGCCTTTCCGTCATCATCCACTCTTCATCTAAGTATCCATCATCCTCCACTCTTCCATTCAGTCTCCCTCATTCATCACCCTTCCACTAAGTCTCCATCATCCTCCACTCTTCCTCTAAATCTTTGCATCATCCTCCAACCTTCCACTAAGTCTTTCCATCATTCTCCACTATTCGTCTAAGTCTCCACCATCCTCCACTTTTC